>VUQG01041777.1:0-43120 GCA_015106755.1 Etia nguti | reverse complement strand
GCAGGGCCTTGCCGTGCGTCCACGACAAGGTTGAAGTTCTCACCTCTGAACAGATATGCACTCCTAGGGAACGCCCTCCCCATCCTAAATCAATTTAAATAAATTTAAAAACACCACTGTGGACTCTAACCGCCAGTTTACTGGTGTCCAGGCCCGGCCTTCTGTCCAAACTGGGAACTCAAATCCCTTAGGCAACCGCCTAATTACCTATTTCTAAGTTATGGTCTTGGCTAACACAATACAATTAACATCAGACACAACACATGAATGTTAAAATTAAAATTCACCCCAATATTGGACAATATTCCCCGAACATTCACCACAAATCTACTGAACCAACTTTAAACTTTAATATAGTTTTTTTTTCCTCTTTTTTTTTACAATTAACAGACTGTGGTTACCTTTTATGTCAATTCCTCTAATATGTCACCACTACTGATCCAATTTAACAGTGAAGATCATTAATTCAGCGAACAGATAATTTAGAATTCATCCAATATGCACACTTCGGATTTAACAGGTGGTGCCTACCTTTAAATTCTATTGGACCGGTCCTCTGTTCGCCTCATTTCACGACTACACCTTGGGCCGAATTTCTCCTCTCAGCCGTAACTAACTGACTACAGATTGAGCCACTCACATCACAGGTTTATAAAGATGAGTTAGTTTTGGAAGCTTGTTTTTGCCACTGAAAAAAAAAAAGAAAAAATGCCGTTCATCTGTCAAAATGTTGGGTTACAATCTCAAAATTATGACTTATAAACTGAAAATATCAGATTAGTACCTCAAAATTTCAAATATTATCTGATGATTTTAAGATAATAACTCTAATATTAGCTCTGCCTGGATAAAATAAATAAATCCAGCAAGTGGGAATAAGCTTCCATATATGGGAGTGCAGACAGGCGATGGCTCTGATGGTCCAGTCACTTAAAGTTTATCATAGAACAAAAGAGACATGTTGTTTCAATTTTTTGGAAAAGACTCTTGTGTCATATTAGTCTGTGTACGTGGACTGGATGCTGTGTGGCCATCTGTTCACAAACATTTAGCTGTCAATCAAATGTTGCTTCATCACTATAATCTGATTGGCAGTTCTTGCTTTGTCTGCTTGGACCTCTGTTATACTTGGAAAAAGACTCAATATCCATTAATCTACTGCTCAGTTTTTGCCATCAGGCTGAGATTGGTTTTGACCCTGGAGATAACGTCTCTGGAATGTTAGCAGCTTCAGCTGACTGTTGTGTGTCTTTGTAATTCAAAACATTTTGACTTTCAGATTTATAAATGTAAATCTGTTTCCTGCTGTATCAAGGAAGTCTGTGTCCTTCCTTGGAGAATCATTCGATCTCAACCCATCCTCACATACTTGCTTTGCCTCCTCAGTTTTTTTTTATCTGAACACATGAGACTCCAACTGTGAGCTGCTGAAATGATGCACTGTCCTAAGAGCAAGTTTCCTCACAAACAGCCCTTTTCCATAGCTACAGATAGACTTATAAAAAGAAAAAAAGAAGAAAAAGAAGTTGATCCCTTCTTGCAGCAGATGTTATCGCGCTATTGTTGTTATTGAGAGCAGAAGGGAAACTAGATGCAGTTAGGTTTGTGGCAGTGATCTCTGTTTTGGACGCAGGGAGTGAAAACATCACGTTCGGGGGTTTCACCAGGTTTTCCTGAACGGCCTCCAGCTGCAGACGACAGATTTTCTGTGTTCCTGCTGTCAAAGCAATGAGGCAAACTGCTTCAGTCCAGTCGCTTCAATCAGCGCAAACAGCTGCAGTGGAACAAGTTACTGCCTTCAGACCATAATCTGATGTTTCAGTCTCCAGAGTGAGAGACAAAAGATTCCAAGATGAGCATAAGGAGACGGAATAAGAAGGACTCTGTCTTCTAAGGTGGACTGCAGATAGCACACTGAGCAATGTCTAAAGTGTGGCTGTAGATTAACGTCTATAACCTTTATACAAACAGGACAAACAGGAAAATATGAGTCTTTGTAGAGTGTTAGCAAAGTCCCTTTGTTCTTTTTCTAATTTAAACTATTTGGCTCATCGGTTTTCAACTAATGTGCAACCCACACTGACGTAGCCACCATCAAGCCTCAAGCTAACCATTTGAAACCAGACGTGACAAGGGAGGGGTGGATCTAAACTGTAGCTCCATATTAAATCTTCCCCTGCTTTCTGGTCCTGTCTGACTCTAATGAGACCATAATTTCCAAAATGAACATCATATTTTATTAAATAAGACTTGAAGCTAGTGACTGGAACTATAAACTCATCAGGAAAGTGTTTACTGAGCTCAGAGATCAGGTGAGCAATGGGCTCATTTTCTCTAAGACATCACTTCTTTTTTTTTCCCCCAACCAGAGGAGTTGCCATCTGATGGACATTACAGGAAATGCAGGTTTAGGAATCAATGTCCAAACTGAGAAAAACTGAACAAAAAGCACAAGCCAGCATTCAGATAACTTTGGTAAAATATGCTAGCATATGTAGGCCCCAGTCTCACAGGCCTAGAGATTGGTAGGTTACCACCTGGCAACCACTGGTCGCTCAGAAAAAACTAAGCATTGCTAAAAAAAAAAATTGGTCACACAAAGAGGTATACTGTGCTGCAACAAAAACTTGCAATACCTTTTGGTTGCTAGTAGTTTAAATGGAAGATGCTGATTTGTCTGGAAACACTAGCTAGATACTTTAACTGGTACAGAAACTGTGAAGAGTGCAACACAAACAGCGATTGTTTCCCTTCAAAGTAAAAGATGCTCCTTTTGAAACTTGCAGGTTTTGGAGGTAAGTCACAACTATTACTTTGAAGGGGAATGTTCTCCATTTCCAATTTGAATTGCGGTTTTTCAAATTTCGCTACTGCTCAGTGGTTAGGCAGCCAGTATTCGCAGACAAATCAGAATCTTTCATGACTACTATGCATGACCGCAGCAACCTGGTAGCAACAACACAATCACAAGGTTTTTGGAGCAGTATTGTCACCTAGCAACCTCCAGAAAATACTTGCCAGCAGCATAGGTAATGTCCTAATGTAAGCTCACTCATCCAGATAAAGAAAGTTGATGCTTTTTATCTGGATGTTTCATTTTCATTGGGAGAAACCTTTAATCACTAATCCAGGTAACCATCCTTCTTCCTCAGTCTCAGCTAACTCCAGGTTTCCCTAACCTGATAAACAGTAAATTTGCATAAAAACAAAACTGCCATCATTGACTGACTGTGGGCCATTGGATCAGTTTCATGATCATTAACAGACCAGGGAATACATATTTTTCCCAAGTAACAGGAGTTTACTAGATACACAGACAGTCTCTAGGCCTGTGTAAACAATACCTGAGCAGGCAACTATAGACTATTTTAAGATAGATGTTGGAAAATATGTACATGTATATATGAAATATGTATGTTGTTTAAACAAAATCAAAGATGAAAAGGGTGATCCAGGATTGCAGCCTATGGTCCACATGTCAGCAACCTGGGACAGGAGAACAAATCACCTGATTAAAGCTAAAGAAAGAGACAAGGAAGTTGTTTTACTTTCATTCTCACAGTAAAACTGTAGATTTACATTTGGCATTACATACATAATTCGCCTGAGAATGCTTTTCCTCGTAATAAAATGGAAACTTTACAACTTATCCATAAAAAAAAGACTGCTTTTTCTTTAAATATCTTCAGCGTGACCAGCTGGTTTAAATATTTACCACCCTGCATTGCTCAGTGTTTTATCCACCTCTGATGTCACGCTGGCACTCAGGTAAGCCGACCTGCGACCCATGCTGTCATCTCCATTAAAGCTGCCGACAGTCTCAGACAATCCAGACGTCACCTGTTGAGTGGAGCTGCAGCCTGAGGTGACGTCAAACAGTTATTTCATCCTTCACGTCTGCTTTTTCCAGCACATGAAACTCAACCTGAGGCCCATTAGATGAAACTGATCACTCCAACCTGCAAGAAGAAGTTTTTTTGGGGGAGGTTTTTTTGTTGTTTTTTTTTTTTTTTTAAAAAGGAAAACACTTCACATTTTCAAGGTTTTTCTTTTGTTTTTTGAGAAGCGGTTACACAACCGAAGCTAACTGTCTGTGACAGGGCCTCGGCTCAGACCGCCGAGGGGGACAATCAGAGGGGCGCTTGTTCTCTCCAAGGACTGAATTTCCCATTAAACCTCCACATGGCCCAGTCCTGATACTTTCCAGAAACTTTTCAAAGAGACACCTGCCCAAGCAGAGCCACTGTGGAGCCAAACCCCGAATCACTGTCTCAACCCTGGAAATGATGCATTATCGCGGCGTCAGAGGTCCAAATGTTCAGCCAACAAGACAGTTTTCAACATTTACTGTGAGCTCACTTCTATTAGAGTTTGGAGGCATTTTCTTCCTAAAGAGAGGCAGAAGTGAGAGAAACTGAGCTAGAAGGAGTGCATTGTGGGAGATGTAGGAACTCATGGATTCTGGTGGAAGCTGGTGATTTATTCAGACTCGAGTTGCTCACCGGTGTGGGGCAGAAGAGCGACACAAACCATCTGCAACAGTCATAAAGAAGCAGCGCAGCCTTCAACTGGCGGTTTGTGCAGCGCTCCGGTTTCACCGTGGCACCGACGCCAACCTAAACAAGTCTGCGGCTTCATAACTCAGCCTTAAATGAAAAGAAAGTGGCCTGCAGTCGCAGCCGCCGATTCTTCATGAGCTGATTTAACTGTCAGCAGAGCGACCCGGTTTTCCTGCGGCTTCATCTCCTCCCGTTTCACTGGAAGAGCTGCAAATGTGTCTGGATTCAAATGAGTTCAGGACTTCGGGGCTTATACACAGCTGGAGGTTTGAAGACTTTGAGCTCAAAACAACCAATCGTGTGTTTTCTGAACGAACCTACTTCAGCGATAAGATTCAGGTGAATTTATTCTGCCCTTTCCAGAGCTATACTATTAATATTGGGGTCTCACAGCTTTGCATGATTCACAGCTGGTCAGTAAAGCAGAAACAAGCTGCTTTACTGCATTACCCTTAAATCTAATTTTTTTCATTCTCATTTTAGTCAGCTTCTGAAAGCCTGCAGAGGGGCATTCAAGAGAAAAGGGAAAGGTACTGAGAAAAGTAAACAAAAGGAAAGGAAAGGATATAATAAAATGATGAAGGAAAGGAAAAGAGGAAAGGGAATGACAGGAAAGGAGAGGGAAGGAAATAAGTACAGGATTAGAAAAGGTAAAGAAAGAAGGAAATAGGGAAGGAAAAAATAATAGGGCAACACAAAAACAGGAAAGGAAGGAATAATGAAGGGAAAAGCAAGCTAAAGTGGTGAAGCAAAGAAAAGAGGTAATTAAGGATTAAATAAGAGATGAAGGGGACTAAGGAGAAAAAGGAAACAAACAGAAAAGAGGGCGATGGGTAGCAGAGATGGATTTGTGATTGGTTCATCTGACATTTTAATGAATTGTTGGGAGCTTTGTCAGCAGGGAGCAGGCGAACATTCCCATGATGCATCTGTCTGCAGCTTCTGATGTCATCATGGAGTTATTGCTCTCAGGTGAAGCAGCTGCTTCTCATCAGTCCAGGTAACCTTACATAACAATGTTTCCGACTCAGATCCCGAATGCTCAGGTCATCGTGGCCTCACAGAGGACCACGTCACCCGATGCTTTTATTTTGTCTTTGTGCTCTGCTCTGTCTCCACTGCTTTCAAAATAAAAGGATTCAACTCAACTTTAGTTAAAACTGAAACAGAGGTAATGACACGAGGCCACCTTTAAATTCTGCAGGTTTAAAGTTGGTGTTTTGCTTTGAGAGAAATAGCCTGAATAAAACTCTTCTGTTCAAACAGCTTCAGTCTTGTTTCACTGTCTGAAATCCTTTAGAAACATACTTAAGAAAGAAGAGAGTCTGTTTTCTACCAGAGTTTGCCTGCCTAAAGGTTTCAGAGTGTTTAGAAAGCCTGCAGGTCAGTACCACTTCAGATTTTTGGGATACTTAAGAAGAAAAACACATAAAAGACTAGAGTTTAAACATTCCTGTGATTCATCAGAAAAAGAACTCTGATCTTTCAGCTGCTTTTACTTTCTCTTCCACGACTACACTTCCTGTCTGAGTCTCTGAGTTTGCTCCTCATATCTCAGAAACAAGCATGTGGAACTAAAGGACTATTCCATTAAAAAAAAAAAAAAAATCCTGTTTGTTTCATATTTTCCGGCTTATTAAAGGGATGACTTGAAAAGTGATCAGCTGCAGCAGAAAGATGGCATCTGTTTAGAGGATGAACTGTTCAAAGCTCAAACATCTGATTTTAGAACTGCATGTCCTGCCATCATTATTGTACTCAGATGATTGATGAACAAACCGCTGAACTCAAACACATTGTGTGTTATAGATTAACTTTGATTCATTTAACCTTTCGTGGTTTTAGCTACATTTTCTCCAGCTGTGTCCTGATCTGACACCTACAGGGGTCTTCCTTTATAAAAATCCACAGAATGAATACAGTGTGCCTCCTCTAAAGGAGGTTTTACACAAAACAAAGTTTTGTGTCTGCACAGCAGAAGATCTAGCTGGCATTTAAGAATTCTCTCCAAATCTCCTCCTCCAAAACCCTCACGACTCCCTCGCTGGTCCATTGCTTATAAAATCCATTGCTTTGCCACTTGATGATTTAGTCACTTACTGCTCTACAGTAAGTTCCGAGACTGTGCTTGTAAAAAGCAAAAAAACCTTTAAAAACTTGTCATCATCTGTCCTTCAAGGTTGACTTCTTGTGCACCTCCAGACCTTCAGATCACCTCTGGACCTAGAGTTCTGAGAGCATGTTTGGTGCATGTTCGATTCCCTCACATAGCTCAAAGCTGGATCTCTGTCTACAACTCAGAGACCCGACAGCAACAGCTGTGCATCAGGTCAGGAGTCTAGGACCGGGAGCATGCTCATCGTTTCTTCTTGATCCTCCTGATCAAGGAACACGCACAACTGTGTGCTAATCGTACAGAAATTGTGATCTAAATGTTGTAGCTGTTTACTGTCACCAGAGGGCAGTGTCATAAATGGTTGTGTCTCATAGTTGTGCCTGTGCTGTTGTTGATCTTTAAAGCTCAGAATAACAACTGCACTGCGGTTCTCATACAGCTTCTTGATTATTTTTCATTTCTTCCTGTATTGAGCCAGGGTTTTTGACCCAGTGTTTTGATTTTGATCTTTAAAGTTTCATCGTGTCATCCTTTCTCTATTCTGTGGATACTATCCAGGGGTCACTGGTTGCCACTTCCTATGTGAATGTGCCTAAAGACTTTCACAGACTTACAGTTATAAATCCAGCATAGGATTTCAAAGCACAGACATGCTGTAACATGTGTCTGAGGAAGAACATTCAGAGGAAACCATTGGAACAGCACTGCTTGCCATTGTATGTAATGAAAACATTTTTGGCCACACCAACACAACTGCTGCTCATCACAACTTTCTTCTCTTTTCCAGACCAAAATTCAGGTTGAAGGGTTGCTGTTTTGACACAGCAGGACCTCCAGGAAGCAATCTAAACATAGCGGGAGTTCTGGGAGTTAGCTAGCCCTGTACACGGTGACTACTTCAAAGCAGATGGGAGCCAACTGAATGTGTCTTTGATTGGTAACACTGCAGAACTTTCTGATTGCACCTTTCTGAAGGTTCTGCTTTGCAATGAGACATTTTTAAGGACCCACAGCTGCAGACAGCTTGTTCAGCTCATTCAGATAATTAAACAGACATCCAAGACTTTGCTGGAGATACTTTTTTTTTAACATCCAATTATTTTTTTCTTCTTTTCATAATGTGTTAGGAAAGCTCTTGGAAGTTTAGTTCTGAGAAAATATAACCCTCTAAGGTGTAAGTCATCATCAGTGACAACCCTTACCACTAACCTTAATGCTAACTCTAACCCTAGGTGATCAGAATATGTAACTATAGTTTTTATCAAATCGTTCCCCAAAGTCTAGGCAATCAAGGAATAAAGAAAACAATCATTCTGACTAATGTGCCGATAACTACCTTTTATCTAAATATGAAGTACGGTGGCTTAGACCTCAGGGAGTTAAAGTTCTTGAAAGTTTTCATGACAAACATCTTGCATTTTTCCAAGAAGGGACATACATCTTATGTAGACTCTCCTTCATCCAATAAACACCCAACCTCTGCTATTTGGCCCAAACCTGGTGTATGGAGAACAGAGAGAACAATGAGTGCAGTTTGCTTCATGAACCTGCTCTTATCTCTCAATTTCAGATGCATGAAGCCATTATATTTTGTCCTTTCACACCTTCTGTTTTCTGGTTTTCTCTTTGCTAGAAACTTCTTGTATTTAGCTGCTGACTTTGTTTGAGTTTTGAAGTTTTTTCTCTTCTTGTGTTTTTTTGCTGGAGTCTAAAAGTCTGTTTGAGCCTAAATGAGCCCAAAACAAGCTGACAACTTGTGTCTGAGCTCAGAGAGGAAGAAGTGATGAACATTATTAGGTCCGTCAAACACGAGTGCTCAGAAAATCAAAAACATGAAGGAGGGAGAAAGCACAACATCCAAAACGTGCAGCAAATTTTCTCATCAAATCAAAAGCAAGCTCTGGAAAAACTAAAAATAGAAAGCAGGAGGAGAAAATGAGAGCTTTTCACACGTTTGAGCTGAAAGTTTCCGAAGTATCGACTATGGAAACATCATCGCTATGGAAATAAACATGTTCATAAAGGACAAACTGCTTGGGGATCTGGATCCTGTGATGTTCAAGAGTCCAGCAGACATCAGTCATTCCTGACAGCTGAAAGTTCAAAAACAAAATGCTCAGAGGCTTCCTGCTGAAACACCACCACACCCTTAGCATTACACAACAAACCCCCCAAGTCCTTAAACATTCATCCTGTCAGAAGCTGATGAAAAAATACAAAAATATTTTTCCTTTTGTTCCTTTATCTGTTTGTCATCAGTCTTCCTGAGTGTCTGACTTTAGTATGTCAGATGATGAAGAAAGAGATCTATCAGCAGCCTCATCATTCTCCGCACTAAGACTGTAAGCTGAAACAAGCAAAAAAAGAACACACATGGATCTTTAAGAAATTAAATGGCAGTAAGAAACTACTTTAAAAAGTACTGTATGCAAAAGTCTTGAGCCACCCCTCACTCCTTTATATTTTTCTTGGAAAATGGGAAATAGGTGCACTGATTTATTGAAACATGTATTCACAGAAATACAGTATGTCAGGAAAAAAGTCTGTATAGCTCTAAAGAATTTGAAAGTCATAGCCTGAACTCTCTTAGCCAAGCTTTCTAATAATTTCTTTCAGTCCTCAGAAATAGTTCTCTAGGATTCATGGACAATCTAGGCTGTTCTTTGGATGTTGGCTACAGTGAGATAACATACACTGCTTCAGTAATGTTAAGGTCCGGGCTCTGGGGAGGTCACTCCATGTCTCATAGTGTTCCATTGAGTGTTTTTCTATCCAGGAATGATTTTACTGCATTGGCAGTGTGTTTGGGAATCTTCACATGCTTAAAAATGAATGAAGATTTTCAGATGCTTTCCAGATGGGATTGTATGGTGGATTAAAATCTGATGATATTTTTCTTCATTCATAATTACAAACAAGATCTCCAACACTGCTGGTTGAAATGGAGCTCCGAGCTATGACAGAGCCTCCACCGTGTTTTACAGATGGCTGTAGAGACTCACTGTTGTAAACTGATTTTAAGCCCAGTTTTGTTTTAGTTTTCAGCTAATAGCTCTTTGGGACAGAGATTCAAATAAAGATATTTTCCATATACTGAAAATAAAATAAGAACATTTCAACAAAAAACCCCAAAATATTGTAAAAATGTAAAATAAAATGTATGCTAGTAGTAGTAGCAGTAGTAGTAGTATATATAAGGATCAGATAACTTTTTATGCAAAGAAATTTTAAGAATGAAAACAGAGAAAGGGTAATAGAAAAAGCATCACATTTAAAACCAGGAGAAACAAATAGACAATGAACCTGAAATCTTATTGTTGTTATAGCTTTTATTCACCTTTACCTCTGCTGTCAGTAAGTTGTTGTGATAATGACTTTGACTGACACCTTGTGTATTTGCTAACCTCGGTCACATTCCTCCATCTGAAAGCAGTCAAGGGGTTATTACAAGAAACCTTCTTGTAAATGAAAACGACTGGAAACATCCAGACTTTGTTTCATCAGACTGTCAGTCACTGTTAACTCTTATGTTTATCAGTATTTAGGAAGTGTAAGTTGAAGCATAACATATTTCATTTACAGTTTATATTCTTTTACCACAGAAATTTTGAAAACATTAGTGGTATATTTCATTCGTTCTCATTAGAAGAAAAAAAAACCCCTTGAGACAAACGGTTCTGTAAAAAAAATCATTTTATTTTAGAAAAACGTGACTGTGCTAGCTCACAATTACACGTCATGTCTGAGTATTTTTTTTTCTCTTCACTCTATTATTGGGTGAAAATTTATGGCTTGTTAGGGTTATTTTAAATCACTGAAGAAAAGAAATAGTAAAAAGAAACTTTCAAAGAGAGAGATTTAATATTTGGATAGAAAGAAAGAAAATATTAAGGTATATGATATCCTTTTATACATTAAAAATATATATAAAAGTGGCAAATTTATGGAAAAAAAAAATAAAACAGAAACTTGGAGTAGGATGATTTTTTTTTTATCAGAAATTTACATTTTACATTTGAAACACTCGGTTTTGGTCAGAATATTGCCCTCCTCTGCTGGCTGCACGTACCACATAGAAAACACAATACAAAACAAAACATGGAGGAAAACAGGAAGCCCGAGACTTGCATGCAAACCAACAGAAAATGATCCATCAACTTTGCTTTAAAGAAGAATTTGGGGGTTGAGAAGCCAGTTGAGTCACTAAGTGATATTTTGAAACGGTTGTTTTGGATTTAAGCGCTCTAGAGTGACAAACATACACCAAGCCTAAACATATATGAAAACAAATATCAGTGGATGTACTATCAGCTACACTTAGTACAAATCGTTTAGTTCATAGCAACAAACAGAAAATTCAAGTAGTTAAAAAGAGAAAACATAAAGACAGATTTTAAGAGGCTGTTTTGCAGATGAGAACTTCTATTCTATTTATTTCATCAGTTATAATAACTTGTCTCTCTCTTAGCACCTGGTTCATAAAACGGGAAGTCATGAATTTTTATAAGTGATTGCTTTCATGTAAGTTAATATCTTGTGCAAACATAACAACAAATGAATGAAATTGTCAAAACTTTCTCAGTGTAATTTTCATAATATTATAATACCTCGTCAGAACCATAACTTCTTGGGGAAAGGTAGTAACTTGTCAGTACAAGAAAATACGTGATTTGACCAACAACACCTTCTCAGAACAGGTCAGTCACCTGTCTGAATAGCACAATAACTTGTAATCTGTAAAATTAATGTTTTTAATTGACAAAACAGTAATAATTACTTGAAACAAGATAGGAATTTGTTCAAACAAGATAGTAAGATATTGCCTTAACAAAACAAATTCATCAGAAACTTATCATCTTGGTAGAAAACAATAATGTGTTGGAATAAGATAGTAACTTGTGCCAACACAATAATAAGAACATTAACTTCTTGAGAAAAGAAGAGGAACTTACAGTCATGAGAAGAAGGAAGTTTTCACAGCAGTGTAGTTTTGTGAAAAACCAAGTGAACCCAATGATTTACTGGCTTCTAGAAGGGGATTCTACAAGATATATGGATGGAACTTAAAGTAATCGTTTTCTGTTTGACATTATTATGTCCCATCATTGTGTAAGAATTTTGGCCCACTCCGTTTTTTTGGTGGTGCTTCAGTTGATTGAGATTTGGGGGCATTTATTTATGTACAGCTCTCTTAAAGCCCCACCACAGGATTTCTAAGAGTTTGAGGTATGGACTTTGACTGGATCATTGCAACACCTTCATTCTTTTCTTTTTCACCCATTCTGTTGGAGATTTGCTGTGGTTAAGATCATTTTCTTGCTGCATGATCCAACTTAACTGTTGGACAGATGATTTGACTTTAGAATACTTTGGCAGGCAGACAAGTTCATGGTTGCCTCAATGACTGCAAGGTGCCCATGTCAAGTGTCAGCAAAACAAGTCCAAATCAACACCCTTCCCCCACTGTGTTGACAGTTGGTTTGAGGTGTTTGTGCTGAGGTGCTATGATTGGTTTTCTCCAAACATGGTGCAGTGCATAATGAGTAAACATTTCCACTTTGGTCTCGTCTGTCCAAAGGACATTGTTCCAGGAGTCTTGTTGTTTGTTCAGATGCAACTTTCCAAACCTAAGCTGTGCTGCCATAATCTTTTTAGAGAGAAGAGGCTTTCTTCTGGCAACCTTTCCAAACAACACATATTTGTTTCAGACTTTTTCTCAGTGCACTGCCATGAACATTTTTAACATTTAACACGCTAACTGAGGCCTGTAGAGTCTGAGATGTTGGCGTTTTTGTAGCTTCTCTGCACATTGCATACTCTGAGATTAAGATTAATTTGCTGTGGTGTCCACTCCTCTAAAGATTGTGGCATTGTGTTAACACACATCTGAATGCCCAAGACCAGTAAAATGCCAAAAACCTTTGCATTTATATAGGTCACACTCACTAAGGATCATTGACTAAAATGCATTTAACTAGCAGTACATGTCTGCTACTTAACCCCAAGAATAGATAGTCTGGAAGAAGATAGTACCTTATCAGCAATGACTTATGACTTCTCAGAGCATGACGGTGCCTTCTCTGAACAAGAGAATAACTTTTTGGAGAAAGATAACTTTCTTGAACTTCACAAAGATATACAACACACTGACAGGATATACATTTTCTATGCATCAGTTAATGCTCCAGAAAGCACTGACTAACAAATGTAAACATTTCCATTTGCAAAGTGTCTGACTGGGTGAACATGAAGCAGAAGGAAAAAAAACAGGAATTTTGCTGATTCAAGCATGGTTTTATGGTGATGTAAATATTTAAAACAAGGGCTCTGAGATTCTACACATCATATCCCAGAAAAAGCTACCAGAGCAGCAAAGGCACTGATGGGGATGAGCGTTGCAAGTCACAGCTGTCCTGAAAAACCACGTCGAAAAAACAGAAATTAATACCAAAAGACAGATATTAAAATAATGTTTCTGGTGCAAAAATTAAAAACTAAACTTCAGACGTGCTTCTTTAATATGACAGAAGTGACAGGCAAGTTGGGATATTATCAGAAACCCTTGAATTTAAGCTAAGGTGAAAGCGTAAGACAGAGGTATGCAGCTGTGAAACTGTTGAGAGGTTAAAAAGCAGTTACTGAAGTCTTTGTACAGAATAAATAAGCAACACAGTAATTACAGGAAAAGTTAAAGTTTCAAGGTAAGAGAAGAGGCAACCTCAAGGATCCCAAGTTCATTTCAGGGTCCCTCAGGAGGAAAACATTGTTCTTAGAAAATAAACTCCCAAATTGTTGAGCATTTGGTCACCTTCACCTCCACTGGAGAGAATGGAAAGCAGCAAGGCAGCGAGCTATTCCTCCCTTCCTCAACACACAGACGAAGGCAGGTTTCTGTAGAGAAATTAGGACATTTATGCAGGTCAACAAAAAGGTTTTTGTCAGATAAACAACTAAACCAAGTTTTTAGAGTGCAGGAATGTCAGCAAATCTAAGGAGAAAATCTGAGGAGTTAAACATCTCCAAAGCGGAGATGTTTGCAGTGATGCTAATCCCTTTCAGCTACTCTATATAAAGTCTTACTGTTAAGGAAAAACATGGTAAGAATTGTCCTCTATATTTCCATCAAATGCTTATTCTTTGGTTAAGACTGGGAGGTCAGGAGATACATTTGGTTCTATGTATAGTTGGACTCTGAGACAACTTTTGTTATTTTAGCTATTTACAAAATAATATTAAAGTTCTTGTAGGAGTTCACTTTTTGAGGGGTTTAATAGAAATAAAGCAAGAGGGGTTTGAGGGGGTTTAATAGAAATAAAGTGAGAACCATTGAACAATTAAATGAATTTGTATACATAGTCCACTGTTTTCAGACCCTCAAAATCAGTTGAGCAAAACAATGAAAAGCTGGACAAATTTCATAATATGACTTCTTCATTTAAGCAGGTTGAAGATGTGGAGATGGTTCCAAGTGAGGAATTTGGAAGCTGTATCTGTACAGCAAAACAGTATGTTCTCAGACTGCAAACAAAATAAATCCATCAGAGAAAACAGTAGGAACATTTGGCAAGCATGAATCACAAATGTGTTCATTCAGAGAGCAAAAGAACACACTGGTGAGTTCACCAGCATTAAAACCTGGACCTTCACAAAAGACAACAGAGGGTGATGAGTCCATCTCCATGGAAAAGAAAAATCCCTTCACAACATCCAAGCAAGTGACCAACACTCTCCAGGAAGTAGATACACCAATACAGAAAAATTGCTTAATAAAAAAAGATGACTTCACAGGGAAAATCCAAAGGGTTCCTGTATGGTCATAAGCATACAGCTCAGGAACAGCCTTCTTTGGAAAAATGAATCAGAGATCAACCTCTAGCAGGAAAAGCTGGAGGTAACTTGAAACAAATCATGACCTGAAAGGCACAACAAGAGCTGGAACAAATTACAGATGGAATGCAATGCATGGACATAAATGGGTTCAAGTGGCACTGCTGTTTATTGTTGATATGTTAGGAGGCAGAAGAAGCAATATGTTATCTGTTCACATTAATCCAAATGCAAGGAATAGGTAGAATATTGAACAATTAGACCTGAACCCGATGGAGCTAAATTTAACTGCTGAAGACAAAACCAAAGCCAAAAAGAGCCATGAATAAACAAAAAGTGAAGCAAAGAGGAGATAACTTGTTTAGTCCATGAGTTCATTGTCTGCAAAGGATTCTCTAGAAAGGGTTACAAATTAACAATGTATCCTTAGTTTTATTTGAAACCCTGAAAATAAAGGACTGTAAAGAAAATAAGGATGTACGTGCTTGAGGGTTTATGCACTGTTATTGTTAAACCACTCAAATTAAAGTCCGAACTTTGAGTCTATATTAATCTTCATATTCATCATATAATCATCACATAACTTTAATATGTTCTGGGACAAAAGTAAAATAACAAATTGCATATTTCCCTAAGACATGGTCATCTTCATACACACACATCAAGAAATGTAGAAGTAACATTTATTCATATAGCCACATGACCTGTACAGATGAAATCAGCTTACCCAACATTTTCCTACTGGCCCAAGATTTTTCAGACTTTCCAAAACCAACAATTTGACTTTATTCCACTTTTGCTTTCAGATATGTTCACAGTTTGCCTGTTTTGTTACAAATCAGTGAACAAATTGGAAACGGCGGCAGCAACCCAGGGTCGGAAATCAAAACAAAGTCCTAGAAATCTACAAACCTTTATTAAAAAAAAAAAAAGCAAAATCATTTATGTGTCATAAAAGGAGGAAAATTAGAACAATGCTCCTGGCTGGGGCTGGCTATATTGTTTGAATATAAGCCAAGATCAACCACATATCAGAACAACAGGAAGGAATTGCACGTGGTGTAGAGTTGTCTGTGGTCTTTAAAGTCCAAAAATCATATTCAATATACAACAAAATGCAGACAATGAGGTGTAACTATCGAAATGCATAATGGAGCAGTGACCACCCTCTTCCTCCTCAGAAATTATCTAACTTTGCCTTGTTTTTACTTTAGAGGATGGGAATATGTTTCAGATAATTACTATCTCTGCTGTCCTGTAGCTTTAATTATGTCATTTTTTCCTCTGTACAAAAAGATTACCAAGCACAGTAAATAAATATAGGTGGTTGGGTTTGTTGGTACCTGGTCAGAGGCTGCTGGATGGTTATGTGGTGGAGCTCCCTCTCCTCTCCAGGAATCTGCTCCACCAAACAAGAGAAAATTGGATTAGTTTGCTGGTTTTGGCTGCTGACTGATGAGGTCCAAACAGGCGACTTCCAAACCACGAAAAAACCCCAAATTTAACCGAAACATAAACAGGCGAGCGAAGAGAGGAAGGAGGATTATTGTTTGTATGTTTCTGCACATCTGAGGTCAGTGCGTAGTTTAAAGCCACTCGCCAGACCATTCCTGCTATTTTTAAATGTCTCCAATGTTTTCCCTCAGCTGAACTTTCATCATGATGGAGATTAGGCTGAGTTTAAAGCACTTTGTTTGGTCTGAAGCTTCTGCACAGGCCGTTAGTGTAACCGCTGAGGAAGTTCCACTGGGTCTTATTTCCTGGAGTACAAAAGATATTTTTCATACACTTCACGATGAGAGTTTAAAATCATCAACTTAACCACAAAAACCTAAAGAGTAAAATTATTACCTAATGGCATGGTGTTTGAATATGATTTGTTTGAGTTTGGCTTTCATTCATTGTATTTTTCATTTTAACATTCATGTACGAAGCATTTCTAAGTTATACTGAAACATTCAGGGTTTTCCAGTTGCACCCTCGTTTTAGCATTTCAGAGATCATTAAATTCCTCACTCTATGTTAGTCATACTAGGATTAATCAGAAAATACAGCTAACATGACGATTATTTCTTTAGCTCTTTTTAAATTGGATCATCACACCTGGAGCTAATGTTCACTCTACAAACAGCAATTAAAAAGCTTACATTTGAGTCTGTCGCACAAATTCTGCGAAGTGTTGATCCCTTGCACACAGCTCGATTATCCTCAGGCGTTCTTGAATCTCCTGCAGAGAGGTTAGAGGTCAGCACAGAGAAAACATGTTTGTGTGAGAGTCGGGGGAGAAAGAGGAGGGGGAGAAGGAGGACGAGGAGGAGTTCCTGCAGGTAAAAATACCCGTCTGGGTAGTACAGACCTCCTGCTGAGACTGAAAACCTCTGAGCCAGAAAAATGTCACAACAGTCGGTCAGCTCTGTCTGAGGTGTCAAATTCATTTTACTTGAAGTAAAGCTTTGTGTAGGAGGTGAAAGTCACTTCCTTTACCAGCTCCCCTCTGATCCAGAACTATAAAAATCAAACCTATAAACTAGGTCCTCGTGAAAAGTTTCCTTTTCTAAACACTGCTGATGTTATAAAATCAGCACCCTTACTGTTCTTTATACAACATGCTCAATAGTTACCAAATCTACACTACATAATACATTTTTTAAAACCCTAAAACTAAATAGAAATTCCTATTTTTCCACTCAATATCCAACACTCAGCTTGTTTATTTAAGCTACCAGTTTTTTTTTCACTATTTGAGGGCATGTTCATGGTGTTCCACAAGGCTCAATTTTCGGCCCATAATTTTTTTGCAAATCCACAAATTCCCCCTGTATGCAGATGACACCCAGCTTTACGCAGCTGAAATTTTGCCTCTTTCTTACCTCTTTACTGAGTGTGGTGTTTTGATAGATGTTTTTTATCTCTTCACTGCTGAGGTCTTTGGAATCGCCTACACTGGCAGAGCTGCTGAAGTGAGGGAGCCCGCGATCACACCGATGGTAGTACTGGGGCACGTCATCATTGTAGCGGCGGTAGTACTGGGCAGTAACAGGGTCACTCTCAAACATCGGGTTGAACTTGGTGGCACGTTCAAGTGTCGGCAAACTGTCACCTCGCCTGGAAGACAGTGCAAGTTAAAAAAGTTTGCTTTTTAGAATTTTTTTTTTCTTATTTAATTTGTTTTTAAAACTCCAATGATATTGTTGTACCGTAAGGGGTCCTCTGTGTCCTCCCCATCATACTGCTCTCGTAACGACCTAGCCAGGAAAAAGATAATCCCAGCTGCCACCATCAGGAAACCAGCCACTGAGGCAATGGCGATGCCCACCACCAATGGCTCGGAAACATACTCTTCACAGTGCTCACCACGATACCACCAATTTTCTCCAACACGACACCTGCAGCAAAGATTACAGATTTGTAGTACAAATTTGCAGGAAAAACACCAAAACTTATACTGAAATGGTCTAATGGTATCCTTTCAGTTTTTTTCAGCCCTCTTTTATTTGATATTTATAGAACTGGCCTAGCATTCATCTGCACATAAGTTAATATTCACATTTATGTAGACAATGCAACTTTATGTTTTAATTTTGCTGTAATTTTCATTCAGTATACAGCTGAACATCTAAATGCTTTACAGGTATCCTTCCACCTAGGAATATTTTGTGTTCATATTATTTATATTCTCCAAAGTGATATGTAGCTGTTTGCAGATGAAAAAGTTATTTATGTTTAAGAACAGCTGACACAGATCATACAAAGTGCCTTGTATTTTGTTATAACATTAATCACATATTCACAAGGGCCACAAAGGACAATTTAATTTTAGAAATATATAATGCAAATCAAAAAAACTTAAAAATGCAATTTTGTTGATAAGAAAAACATATCAAAGTGATATAAGCAGCTTTTATTTTGGAGGTAGTGCCCTCTCTTAACATTTATCTTTAATTGTCAGAGACCGTTCATAAAAATACTGACTTCATATCATAAAAAATGCCTCATACCAGAATTCACTACTAGTTAATTTCTATCTGCTGTACCTGCAAAGGATCTTTTTACCTTCACTGGGGAAAAAAGTACTCCATATTCGTTTCTACAAGACATTTACTTCTTAGTAAGATGCATTTTATTTGAAGAAAGCTGACTGTCTTCTCTTTATTTTAAAGTCTTCAAATTGGTGCATGCAGAGATATTGCAGTATATATGTACATTGTAAACTAATTAAATAGTCTTCCAATATGTGGTAATATACTGAAGAATGAAACCAGTGAGGCATAAAATACAGAAACATTGTGAAACAAGAACAGCGATATTTAATTTTCTCCTACCTGCAGATGGCACCCTTGCCAGGGATGATGTCACATTTTCCATCATTGAGACAAAAATCGTGTTGCACCTCACAGATGCTCTGACACGGCAGGCCGTCCACACTCAGATATCCAGCGTTGCACACACACTCAGCCTCATTCGACCACTGATTCACTATACACCTGGAAAACTTGTTACATGCCTGGAACTTACAGGGATCAGCCCGGTCACCTGAGGAACAAACAGTGGAAAATGAAAGGAGCAAGTAGAAGACACAGTGTCATATGAAACCATAAGAAAGAGAAGCAGATGCCATCCCACACAAACAGAGGTCAGGGTTCAAAGAGCTCTAGTAAACTCCAGGCCTCAGTAGCTTGCATCTGGTCAGCACTCAAAAGACAAAATGTTTGTTGGCATGGTCTTAATAAAGATAAAAGCAGCACAAGGATAAATGAGTTAATGTTTATGTACTTCAGCATACCCTAGAAAGTGATGGAAAATCTTGGGTGCATTTCTTAGACTTTTTCAAGTCTTGTTTTTTTAACGCAACAATCAATGAGAGTTAATGAATTTAAATATTTCCCATGGAGACACCAGACCAGTAGCAAGATTCCTAAGTGTTTGTATCTTGGGAAAATCCTTAAGAGTTCAAAAACAACTAACCCAACTAACCTTTGTATGACCCAATAAGTTTGACATGTGCTTGTGCAATGGAAAACCTGCCTCGAGAGTACAGCGAAGATGAGAGGAGTAAACTGATTATATGTACACAGTGAGTCCTGATGCAGTGACTCACTGCTATAGCTTAGGGTGATCAGGCAGTGAGGAGCTCCTCTGATTGGCTCAGACAGATTACAGAGCTGCAGCTCAGCAGCAGAGGTGGAGGGAAGATGGAGTAATTTCTCCAATAACAGTGAATAAAATCTCATTCTTCTGCAGATAAATCCTAAACTCTGCTGTAATGCAAACATGTATGTCACCGGACTGGCAGATTGGGTTACATGTAAGTCTTGAAGCATTATTACAGCAAAAAAAAATGTTCTTTTTGGACCTCTTGGTGGCAAATTGTTAATGATGTATTAAGTGATTGTTCCACTCAGAGGTTGTTTTTGCCAAATTCCACTATTTTAAACTTACACCAATTTCTTAGTTTTGGACCAGTCAAACTACTGTTTTCCTCATAGGATTAGAGACATTTTATATTTTTGTGGAATGTTATGATTCTGCAAAAATGTCGTGGTGCTAATTTTAAAAAAATTTTAAAAATATATTTTCAGGAAAACAGGACAGTTATTTTAGCAACAAAGTAGACAGACTTAAAGAATTAAAAGTGAACCATAGTGTTAATCGGAATTTAACAAGAAAAATGATTTCTCTCTCTTTTTCTCCCTGTTACACCTGTTTAAGAGCTTCAGTTAACACATACTTCTTTACACTCCTTTTAAAACCCAGATAAGAATCCTCAATGTCTACACTCAAAGACCTGCAGTTAAACCTGCAGTTAAACCTGCAACTATAATAACCAGTCTAGGCTCAAAGGAGCAGCTCTAAGCAGCGGCCATGATGATGTCCCATCAGGGTGAGTCAGTGTGTGCTGCTACTGATCACGTTCCTGCCAGACAGATTATCTCGGGTATTAGATCACAGTCCTGACAGCTGAAGCTTGTCAGAGCTGCTGAGACACTGCACATACAAATTTAGGATTTAACAGTCTGAGGAGCATCATGGCAATAAGTGCACAAGTAAACAGTAGCTTTGATTTCGTTTCTCCACAGCAATAAACACATCTGAGTGTATTCCACTTTATTCTAAATTAAAAATAACTTACTCGAAAAAGAAAAACTATCAGTACATGAATGGAAAATAAAGTTCTGTGTTCAGATTTTGAAGGTATTCATATATTCATATAGGTATTGAAGGGATCGTTTCTGTTTACCCTGAAAATCAAGCCTTGGATGCATAAAGCCATGAATCGACTGCATAAAATTTTAAACTAATATTGTACATTGTGGCTAAGTCGCCACATATATATAGAAGACAAATGTGGCCTGGTTTGTCCCTAACACCTAATCAGTTTAGGGATGTTATTCTTCATGAAGCCCGCTGTGATCATAACTGAAATATGCCAAAACTGGAAGGCACTGATAGATACATTCAAGATGCTGGTCTCATAAGGAAAATCATTTTAATAGCTGTATTAAAATTCAAGGGTCTGTATTTTTAGAGGAAAATATTTTCACCTTATGAAACGGTTATTTTTAATGAATGTAATGTCATGTAATTGTTGGGTTTTCTGTATATTATTGTACGTCTTTTACCTTACAACGTAAAGTGCCTTGAGATGACATTTTTTTTATGATTTGGTGCTCTATAAATACAACTGAATTGAATTGATTCCTACCTGACTCAACATCAAGTGAGTACTTGTCAATGGCGAGGTTCATGGTCTGATAGGCAGTGTTGGCAAAGTCTTCCAGGATTAAATAGACAACATTGGTGACTCCTCTATGTACTGGTTTACCAAATCTCATCCTACTGTTTACCACAATGCTGCCATTTCTAAAGTTAAGGATCTCCAGGTTCTGGAAGTTGTTCAGGTTGGACTCCAGGTATGGGACCAGCTATGAGGTGAAGAAAAAGATGTGTTAGTAGAATGGCATATGAATCTGGAAGGTTCCTATTCACTGAGTCATGATTCTTTGAATCCTCACCAGTTGGAGGAAACGCTGCTCCAGAGCCTTGTATTCCGGGGAGCTCTTGTTGAACAGGTCCATTGAGAACACCATGTTGGTCACCCTCAAGCTGAAGAAAATTGTTAACGCCCTGCCAGGTCGGGTTGGTAATGCAATGGCATCCAAATCAGAGGCCTGAGCTCCACTGGAGAAGCCACTGCTTTCCACTTCACTCGACACCCCACCATACTGGAAGACATCAAAGCTGACAGCGATGCTGGGCACATCAGAGACAACATGTTCGAAAGGTTGGAGTTCAGTCACAGGGGTGCGGTCATCAACTTTCTGTACAGAGGAAGGAACAACCACTGCTGGTTTTGACTGTGGATCAGAAAATAGAGTGTGTACTGGGGTTTCACTAAGATCTTCATGTCTTGTGTCCTCACTGAAAACCACAGCTGGTTTTGACTGAGGAACTTTTGGAGGCGGTGTGTTTTTTGAAGCTTCATTAAGTTCTTCATGGTTTCGATGCTCATGGTGAACCACTGCTGGTTTTGACTGACGACCATCTAAAGATGGAGCCCTCACTGGAGCTTCAGGAACATCTTCAGGGTGCTCATAATGAATCACTGCTGGTTTTGACTGAGGACCTTCTAAAGATTGAACCCTCACTGGGGGTTCAGGAACATGTTCATGGTGCTCATAATGAATCACTGCTGGTTTTGACTGAGGACCTTCTGAAGATTGAACCCTCACTGGGGGTTCAGGAACACGTTCATGGTGCTCATAATGAATCACTGCCGGGTTTGACTGAGGACCTTCTGAAGATGGAACCCTCACTGGAGGTTCAGGAACATCTTCATGGTGCTCATAATGAATCACTGCTGGTTTTGACTGAGAGCCATCTGGAAAAGGAGTGCTTACTGGAGCTTCAGGAAGATCTTCATGGTTTCGATAATCATGGTGAATCACTGCTGGTTTTGACTGAGGACTATCTGAAGATGGAGTGCTTCTTGGAGCTTCAGGAAGCTCTTCGTGGTGTTCATGATAAACAGCTGTTGGTTTTGACTGAGGACCATCTACAGGTGCTGTGCTTACTGGTGCTCCATTAAGATCTTTATGCTTTGTGTGCTCATGGTGAGCAACTGCTGGTTTTGACTGAGGACCATCTGGAGGAGGAGTGCTTGATGGAGCATCAGGAAGATTTTCATGGTGTTCATGATAAATCACTGCTGGTTTTGATTGAGGACCATCTGAAGGTTGTGTGCTTACAGAAGTGTTAGTAATATCTTCATACCTTGTGTGTTCATGGTGAAACACTGCTGGTTCATGGTGAACCAGATGGTCTAACGGATCTGGAGACAGTGTGCTTATTGAGGATACAGTAAGCTCTTCATGGTTTAGTTGCTCATGATGAATCAGATCGTCATCATCTGGCACTGAATCTGACACTCGAGTGAATGGTGAGTCCTTCTCTGGTGAGAGTGCAATGCTACTGTGGTGGTCTGGCCTTACAGATGAAGTTGGGACTGGAGTAGTAGTTGTTGTAATGGTGATCATCACCTCATCCACAATCAGGTCCTCGTCTTGTACTTTAGTTGCTGGTGCTGTTGTTGTTGTCCCGATATGCTGTTCTTCCAAAATTTCAACCTGATCATGGGCTTTCATTCCTCCCAGTAGCAGTTCAGGTTTTTCTGTAAAAACTTCAAGCACTGATGGTGCATCAGTGATGGCATCAAAGCTGAAATCACTGACTGTGACTGTGTATGGGGTAGCAGGGCTGTCCCTATCAGGTATTTTAGGCGGTCCAGATACAACTGTAACTTGAACATCTACCTTCTCAGGTCCATTTTCTGCATATTTAGACTCAGTCGTAACCATTGGAAGCTCTATTGCTGTTTCACTAGGTACTTCCACCTCTTCAGTGGTTTTGTGAAGCCCCATAGCCAAATCCGATGGTCCAGGAACAACAGCTTCCTCCTGAGTCCAAGCTTCAGGTTCAGGAGAATCTGTAACTACTCCCACAAGGGTTTGAGGCTCAGTCAGGGAGTAATCATTATACATGCCAGACGCTTCCACTGTTTGTACAGAAAACTCGACAGCCAGAGTTTCTTTGGGTGAAAAAACAGGTGCGTGAGTTGTGGTTGAGTATCGGGGATCAGTGCTTATGTGCGGAGTGACCAGGACCTCATCGAGAAAAGATTTTTCAATATGTCCTTCTGACAATACTTCTTCAAAAACAGGAACTGCTGTTGTTTGTAAAATAAATTCTACTCCCATGTCAACCAGAACAGATTTCTTAGTAGTTATTGGTTCAACAGCAACCTCGCCTAAATCAATGTCCTCCTCTTCAGTCTCCTCCAGATCAGGAGGTGGGAGCATGTCCAGGCTTACACCTTCATTGTCACTGAATGTCACTGAAGTCTGCCAGGTCCAGAGATCAGCTTCCTGGCCGTCTCCAGAGGACCCAGAGCCAGAGCCATCATTCTGAGTGAGCCCAGGTATTGTCTGCTGGTTTACAGAAGGGTGTTGTCTGGCTGCAGAGGAAATTTCATGACTGACAGCATCATTCTCTCGGTTGGTTTTGTCACTGGCAGAGGGAGCGTTACTCAAGAGGAATCCCTCATCTTCAATTTTTCCATCACCTGTAGAAAAGAGAAAATCAAGAACAGGTTTATTATTGGGATCCTCCTCCTCAGAGTTCTAAAAAAACATCCAACAGAACCTATATATAGATATATACATATAAAGCTGGACTGGTCAATTTTTCCTGATTTTTTCAAGTTATGCAGATTAGGTGGTACATTAATAATTTTCATCATTCCTTTGACTATTAAACCAGCATTTTCTTGCTCTTTATAAATCTAAAATATAAACAACAAACTCCAATCTGCAGAATTCAGAATCACCTTCAAGAATTTAGATAGTGTTCAAGCCTTAGAATTCTTGACCAAGCTACTGAACAATTATAAGATCAACAAGTGTGTTAACACTATACTTCTATTTAAAATTCACTTTTCTGTACAGTAAGTAAGAATTTACTGTTTCTAGTCTCCAGATCGAAGGTCTTCTGTGGAAATTCACGATTCAGTGGAGATGCTGTACTCTCATCGAGCAAAAAGACATCATTCTCGCTTGTCCTATCAAGCTGTGGAGCTTTCCACTGGCTGAAAGGATCGAACAGGAAGTCCTCCTTCTTTGAGAAAACATCGTTATCTGCTTCGTGCGTCGGTGCATCGGGAGGCTTCTCTGCAGCGAGGACATTGTCCTTGAAACAGAAATAATTTAAAGAGAGTCATCAGCATAAAATTGCATATATTTTATTAATTTCCAAGAACTGTGATTTTCCATATGTTTCATGTGAGAGAGTCAGCGGAACTGTATAAATGCAAACTCATCTCATGTTTACTTTAACTTTTTAACAACAGTAATACAGCTGGATGCTTGTACTTTTTAAGACAAATTCTTCAGGTGGTAGATACTTTAAAGGAAATTAACATATGTAGAACATGTACCGATAATTTTAAGTATGTTTCAGTTCGACTCACCATGTCGTCAAAGGTGTCAACTGGTTGACTTGTTGGTTTCACAGGAGGCAACAAGTTGTCTGCTGCAGAAAGAAACAGGATCAGTTAGCGCTTAAGATTTGTCTGATGGAATATATTCATTTGTTATCATTCATCATGAAAAAAGAGTAAAACAGATTTGCACTCAGTTTTGTTTTGAACTGAGCGTTAAATAGTTTTTGGTTTTATTTGAGTTGTTAAAACCTTATTTATTTCTCAATAATAATATTAAAACATTTGAAGTAAAGTGTCAGGTGTGGTACCATTCTCCAGCTGCAGTGGGTCACCCTGTGTCTCCAGGCTGTTGTTGGTCATGAAGTTGTCTTTGTGCAGAGCCTCAGTGATGTAGTTGCGGAAGTCGGTGATGGTGTACACAACAGTGGGCTGCTCGGCGGAACCAGGGTAGTTCTTCTCCACAAGGTTGTTCTGCAGAGAGATGAAATCCAACGTGTCGTTGGCAATCCCGCTCCCATCCACCTCCAGAGTGATGGCATAGTGCACAAGGACCACCAAACCCCTAAGAGGACGAAAACAGGACTGGTCAGCGTGTCTCACGATACTACAAGAACCTGAATCCTATCAGATTAGTTTGGTAGGGAATTATCAGGCAATATTGGGAAATTATCTTGACATCATCGAGATGTCTTTTCTACACTAACCCAATTTTATCCAAAACCATTTATACTATCAAGACCAGAGATGGACAGTAACATGTTACTGTAATCCAATTACTTTTTTTCAAGTAATGAGTAAAATAAGGGATTACTAATGCAAAAAAATAATTAGGTTACTTTCCCGTAAGCACGCTGCGATACTGCGTTACTAAACCCTGATTTTGGTAGTGAGAGTGTCTCATGACAATGACTTTGACAATGACTCTGTAATGACACTGACATTACTTTGAGTTTGATTCCGTAAAAAGTGACAAAAACATTAGCGTCTGGGGAAACCTCCACCGACCACAATCCTACTAAACAGGTGAAAATAGATTTAAAAGTGACAGGACTTAGTGCCGCTGAATCTTTGATTTTATTTATTTTTTGCTGTGTTTTACTTGGATCTAGTTGAAAGAGTGAGTGTAAACACAAAAAAATTATAATATTTTATATGCTGAAATATGCAGAAAATAGGTTTAAATATTAAACAAATTTCTTCAAGTCAAAGACTGTTGCATATAATTAAATTTTTGCTTGATGCAATGTGCATAAAATTAAAAGATTAAAACTATGAAAACAAGCTTTAAAAAGAGACTTTTTTTTAAAAGAGACACTTTTTCATTTGATTCAATTTTATATGATAGATTATGCAGAAAAAAATAGAATTGGGCTGAAATGTCTATTGCTTTATGAAGTATTCAGGTCGTGTATCATGTTTTTAAAAAGTAATAAAGTAACGAATTGTTTTTGAAAATAACTAATCAGTAAAGTAACGGAATTACCTTCTTGGAGAAGTAATAAGTAATTAGTAACTAATTACTATTTTCAAGTAACTTGACCAACACTGATCAAGACATTATCTGGAAATCTTAAAAAGCTGTTGCTTTATTATCCATAAACTCTCACAATGTCAATTAAGATAAATACTGGCAAATTCTTATGAGATTATCAATAACAGGTGAGAAAATTATATCCACTGGAGTTCTTAATAAAAACTACACGTTATAAGGTTATATTTAGTGAAAAGAGGAACTTTTTACTGATGTCTGATGATGTTGTTTCAGCAGTTTGTTTCTTTAAATCACAGCTGAAATGTAAACATCTGATAATCTGACATTTGCTGATCTTATATATGGTGTTGTACATGTTTCTGAACACCATCCTGTGCTATCAGATCATTTCCAGAACATGATGATTTTACAGTCTGACTGTCTTCCTCCTCCTGCAGCTCTCAGAGTTCAAGTAGCTTTAAGAGCTCACAAAGGCAGACTAACCTGAGGTGGGGTTTCCCGGACAGAATAACAGTGAGCCTGTCATAAACCTTTAACGGTAACACTACAGGGTCTACAGGTGGCCTGAAGCTATCCAACGACTTATCCCACTTAAGAGGTGATTGACTGTTGGTAAAGACATTAAGTGGCAAGTAGAGCAGAGCTGCAGTAGAGGCGTTATTTACTGCAACCGGTAGGTCAAAGGGGTTGTGAAGACATGATGACGTGGAGAGCATGACATTTGGAATCATAATCTACAGGGTAGCTTATCTCTACCTGAGCTTTGAGGAGTTACTTCACTGTATTGTCTGTATCAGGTGGCGAATGTATAAAATCAGGGGATAATGGAAAAACTAAAGTTGTCCAACTTACCGCTCTAGATCCTTCTGGGGTCTGAAAAAAAAGGCAAAACACAAGATAATATAACTAAATCAATAGTCAATGACTTATTTTAAAATATGTATCTTTTCTTTAGCAAAACTAATTTTACATGAGGGCTTGATAGGTACTGTATGCCATCTGCATTTTACCTGAATTCCACAATGTAAACCGTCTTGAAGCCGGGCACTCTATGGAAGGCGTCTTCAATCTGTTAGTCAAAGAAAGGAAGAAAACATGAGTGAAAACCTCTAACATCAGAGTCAAACCAAGCTGTTGTGAGGCCAAGTTAGCAACTTATAACATATATATATATATATATATATGTAAAATTAAAAGTTTAGCCCTTTTATGACGTCATAGCTTTTTTTATTGGTTGAACCACTGGTGGGTGGGGCTTCTGTTTCTCAAATGATGTCATGCAAAACCGAGGGTAGAAAAAAATTGCGTGGAACTAAGCATTTAGAAAAGTCTGAAGCTCACAGGGATTTCTTATACCTACACTGACCTCAGTGCACTCTAGGTCTAATCCAGGTTCTGTTTCTAGTAGGACAGGCCTGGAACACCTTATCCAGGAAGCGTTCAGCATCAAATCATCATGTTAAAGGGGATGCTCATCCGAGTGATCACAAGAGCCAAGTTTATAGTTTCACAAGGCAGATTGGTCCTAGGTGTGAGGCAAGACTAAGAGTGATTATGAATATCCCTGTGATAAACTACAACAGCAAAAACCAAGTTACCCTGCCTAGGACAAGGTTACCAAGCACCTTACTCTAGTCCCAGGCCAGGGTTAGGGGCTTAGGATTGAGTGCCTGGTTGAACGAGCCTTAACCCATGGGCTTCAGTGTATTATGGACTGAGCAGTCAGGACAAGATATTGGAGGCAGAGCTGATGTTGTTTTGCTCGAAACTGTCAGAAAACTGCTAAAGAACTGGACTTCTCATTTGTCAGACAGTCTCATAGTTGAAATGATAAAAATCTCTTTAAATTACCTTTGGCTGTGAAATGTGTGCAACTAAAAGCTGCAACAAAGGATGAGTGGACTCAAACTGTCAGAGAAAGAAACATTGACCTTTACTTAAGACTGCAATCTGTAAAGATTTAATACACTGTGAATAATGGACTATATAAATATATATGGCTTTAAGTTGTAACAATGGAAGTAAGTCTTTTTCCATATGAGTATTGTTCATGTCAGCCCTTTTTCTGCTTTAAATTATCAAGGGAAATGATCTGCTGATGGTGAGACGTACTCTGAAGACCTGATAATGTTCATAAAGCTGGAGGTTTATACAGTCCTCTCAGAGAGTGACCACTGTGTGTATTTTAAAACACGTATTAGCTCTTCAAGCTGGAAGTCTTCCCACTTTGTAAAACCATCATGGAAAGACATAAACTGATAAATGGTTGGCCATTCGGTTTCTTGATGCCTAGTTAAAGTCATACTTATCTGGATAAAACCAGCATTTTTGCATTTGCACTCTGCTTCTTCTTCTTCTTGTGTGTTTCTGTGCTGCAGCAGAGCTCCTGCTGTTTCTATTATCCACTTCATACTCCCTCATTAACGAGCCTGACCCCGACACTCAAACCATAAACTGCCTTCCCGCGTCACTAACGTGGAGCGGAGCCTGAAAACCTCCCAGCGGTTCGGGAACTCACCGACGCTCTGCTTTCCTGGCAGAGCAGCTTTTTTTTCCAGCAGCTCGTGGTGACTCACTGCTCGTATACCGTACTGTATGTCCTCTGCAGTTTTCCAGCTCTGTTTCTGCCTCACCGGCTCGTATAGCCGAATGCTGGCAGCAGTGAGGAAACTGAGCTCAAAAGCGTGAAGAATCCTAATGCGTGAAAAACAGGCAAAAGCCTTTAAAGACAGCCAAACTCCTGAGTCTGCAGTTTGTGAGAAACCACAAGCAAGTCAGTTTGGTGATGAGTAAGTATGGTGGACGTCAGAGAAAGTAGTTAAAGAGAAGGAAGGAGGGAAGAAAAGGTGTCAGCAGGAAGCACAGAACCAAAACAAGGAGGAACAAAGTTAAAAACACTCTGAGATAAAAATCATTTCCAGAAAATCCCTGCTGTTTCCAACATAGAGTCGCTCACAGAGTACAAACAGAAAGCACTGAGAAGGAGATGCTCCTCTTTTTAAGGCCCCTAGACTCTAAACTGCTACTTTCATATGTTTGCATTTGCTTTGAACAACTTTGTGTTCAACAGACAAAAACTACAGTTACATTAAACAGGTCTCCTGGCACCTATAGTCCCAGGTACAGTGACCTGACCCATGTGTAAAGGGTTAGATAAACCAACACCAAGTAACAAAGATTGCAGTTCCTCTAATGCAAGGGTGGGGAACTCCAGGCTCAAGGCCAGGTGTCCTGCAGATTTTAGATATTACCCTGGGTCAGTACACCTGAATCAAATGATTAGTTCATTGCCAGGCCTCTGGAGAACTTAAAGACATGTTAAGGAGGTAATTTAGCCATTTAAATCAGGTGTTTTGGATCAAGGACACATCTAAAACCTGAAGGACACCGGCCCTTGAGGCCTGGTGTTCCCCCACCCCTGCTCTAATGTCTACTTGAGGCTGGCTCCAGCAGTGATTCAGTGTTAGAATATCCAACTTTACAGCAGAAATAAACATGTTTACAGCCTGATACAAAAACCCCCCTAATTTCCTTCATCACAACTATACAGGGGATGACTCATCTGTTTAAATTGTATTAAGATTTAAAGTTTGTATTATTAGAGCCATGACCTTGTTGACTGGCAGATAGATGATGACACATGGAGCTGTAGCTGCTAGCTGTCTTCCAGGCTTCGTTTTAGCAAATCGAGTCCCTAAGATAGACTTGTGTTTGTACTAATAGGCCATCAAAGAAGTTTCTTTTGGTGAGCGAAATTTTGGGATTTTATTTGGATGTTAATTAGCACAAATTTACAAGTGTTTGTGTCAGCTTACTGAGAAAACTAGCTAGTATTTGCCAATAACTTGGGACTCCACTCTCACTTTGACATTTGGTCACTTCCTACTCCAAAAAAACAAATATGCAGCACCACCAGACCTATTATTAAGCCTTAAAAAAAGTTTTCAAATCCATTTCACTCACTGAAATAAACTCAATTAAAATAGCTGCACTGATTTGATGAAAGATTGTCCATAGATTCTAAGGTTCTCCTTCAGATTTGTTGAGTCCTTAATATTCACATTAATATTCTTGGTTTATATGAATAAAAAAAGAATCACACTCCTTTTTCTACTCTCTTTTTCATTTCACATTTTTGGCTGTTCTCTAATGCCAAGAATTTGCAGTCAAGCATATAAAATTCTTTAGAAAAATACCCATGAGGATACTGTAAATGCTGTATACAAGCCACTGTTCAGGTAATGACTCCAGCAGGTATGTTGATATCTCAGAAAGTCATGTATATCCAACCCAACAATTCATAGTGGTAAAGCATCTTAAAAAGCACACTTTATATGACACATCTGCACAGACCCCTTCATATATAGAGCAGATTGAAAATATGGTTGACTCACCCTGCGTTTGAAGTGTCTGGCCAGCTGCTGGTACTCAAAGCTGCTTGGGTCTCTCAGAGCATCGTTGTAGGTTTCCTCTTTCAGTTTCATGCTCAACTCTACCACCTCATCCTTCAGGGGCCTCGGGGGCAGAAGTAACGTGTCTATCTCGTTACCAATCTAAATTTGAAGGTAGGCATAACCATATGGGGTTGGTACCGGAATGTCATGTATGAAGGGATTAGCTCAAGTCAACTGATTAAACATATCTTCTTACCAAGTTCTCCTCCTCATCCTCCAACTTGAAGCCATTGTTTCCAAAAAAGTTGCCATTTACGTCATAAACCCTCTCTGTAAGATCGGGAAAATTGCCATTATTGTATTCGACCACATACTTGGCTGTGATCTCCAAATAGGAAGTAGGAGTAGACTCCTCAGTGGTACCCAGTGTAGTACTTTGTGTTCTCTCTTCAGTGAAATCTACAACTGTTTCTAGGGTGATGGACTCAACTGACTCAGGTGCCACTTCTAGTGGAGTCTCTGTTAAGATTTCATCTACTTTTTCAGTTGGGGAGTCACCCTCAACTGATTCTTGATCAACGTCTTCTGAAGCTACCTGGATACTGCCCTCATCTGAGGCACCATCTTCCTTACTGGGAAGCTCTTTAGGAGACTCTGGGGTGACCTCCTTAGGGGTTTCTACCTCTGAAAATGTGCCTGGTTGGGCATCAGTGACAGCTTCTGGAGATGTTTCAAGTGGAGCCTTTGAGATTTTTTCCTCAGCTTCAGAAAATAATTTGGGCTCTGGAACTTCAGATTCAGTAACTTTTGTGCTATTTTTGATGGTTTCTAGGAGAATTTCCACTTCAGATCCACCTGGAGGTTCCACTGTTACCTCAGGTGCAGATGTCTCTGTCTCTTCTGGAACAACAACAAGCACAGGAGTGATTTCCTCATCAGATTCTGAAGGGCTCTCTGTAACTTCTGGTGAAGTTTCATCTTTTTCTGGATCTTCAAATCCAGCTTCTTTCTCTGTTACCTCATCTAAGCTCTCAGGGGCAACTTTTTCTCTGTCCTCGAATGTTTCCCCTTCGGCTGCTTCTTGAGTTTTATTGACAGATGGTAAAACAAGTTCAGGTTTATCATCCTCCGTTATTATTTTGGGTTTTGATTGTTCTATAGATTGTCCTGTTGGTTCATTTTTTTCACCAGTTTCTTTTATAGATTCAGTTTGGACTGGTTCTGTTGTGGGTTGTGTTTTTTCTGCAGTATCTTTTATGAGTTCTCCTTCTCTTGGTTCTTCTGTGGGTACTGCTTTGAGTACCGGTCCTTCTGCTTCTTGAACTGGATCATTTTTGAGTTCAGGTTTCCCTGTAATTTCTTCACCTAGTTCTGTTTTTCCTGTCGGTTCTCTCTTGGGTTGTGGTGACTTCTCATGAGTCTCTTCTACAGGTTTGGCCTCTGTCACTGGTTCCTCTGCTGGTTCTGTCTTTTCTGTGGTTTCTTTAACAGGTTCCAGTTCTTTGGCCAATTCTTCCAGAGGTTTAGTCTCTTCTCTGATGACTTCTACAAGTTCTACTTCTTCTGCTGGTTCTATTGTGGGCTCAGTCTCCTTTGTGGTTTCTTCTATGGGTTTGACATCATTTGTAGCAATTTCTGAAGGTTCTACTATATCTACAGTTTCTTCCACAGGTTCGAGAGGTTCAGATTCATGTAAAGTTTCTACTGAAAGTTTTGGTTGTTCTATAGTTTCTTCCTTCCTTCCTTCCTCCTCTACAGTTTCTCTAAAGTCATCAGTTGTATCATCTTCATGTAAAGTTTCTACTGAAAGTTTTGGTTGTTCTATAGTTTCTTCCTTCCTTCCTTCCTCCTCTACAGTTTCTCTAAAGTCATCAGTTGTATCATCTTCATCTTTAACTGGTTCTCCTGTAGCTTCCAATATTTTCCCTCCTATCTGTGTTACATGTTTTAACTCTTCAAAAGGTATTTCTACAACTACCTCAGCTCTTTCTTCCTCTGTTTTGTCTGTTGTGACATCATCTGAGGTTTTTAATGTACTTTCCACTATAACTGTTGCCCCTTCTGCTTCTTTGTATAGTTCTTTTGTTGCTGCTTCTGTTGCTGTGACTGTTACTGTTTGAACTGCAACTTCTTCAGCAACCGTATCTTTTGGCCCTTCTACACCAGTCTTTGTTATTTGTTTAGTCTTATCTTCCAGAACAACTTCTTCTTGTTTGACTTCTGCTTTTAACTCCTCTTTTGACACCGCTGGTATTTCTTCTTTGCTGTGTTCCTTGGATGTAGTTATCTGTATTGTTGGCAGTTCCTCAGTTACACTATATTTTTCACCTTTGTCATGTTCTAATATTAGAACAGGCTTCAAAGTAACCTCAGCCATTAGTGTTGGTTTGTCCTTTGGAGTGTATTCAACAACTGTTACTTCTATCTTATGTGTTGTCATCAGAATAGGGGCCTGGGAGGGAACTTCTGTTTCTACAGTTGAGGCAGATCCCTGTTTTGGAGTCACATTATTGAATATTTCAGCTTCTTCTTCTGCATCTGTTATCAGTAATGCAGTTTCTGTTGCATCTGTGATGACTTTGGTTACTTCTTGGCTCACCTCTACAACTGCCTTTGAAGGATGTTCTACTGGAGGTGCATATATTTTATCTTCAGGTTCTTCAGGAATTGGAAATGGTATTGCTTCATCAATTGGCTCTTGTAAATCCTCTGAGGGTTTCTCTACAAAATCCTCTGTGAAGGTTTTGTCATGGATAATATCCAGAGATTTGTCTGGAATTTCTTCAATTTCTGTCTCAACAGCATCTTCCATGGTTGTCTTAGGGATGTGCTGTATCATGACTTCTGAAGGAGCCTCAGAGGTCGCCTTCGGATGTACCTTCTGCCCCAATTCCTCCAATGTGATAGTTTCTGATGCTGTGGTGGGCTTCTGAAGAACCACAACAGTTGCTTCTGTGGGTGCTTCATGGGCCACAACCTCCACCGGAGGCTTCTCACCTTTTGGGGTAACTTCCTGAATGACCTCAGAATCAACTATGATCACATTTTCAGGGATGAGCCCAATGATCTTGTCATCTTCAACTACAGCCTCCTCCTTATCTGATATTTCAGGGATAGTTTTGTCTTCCCCAATTTCCTGATCGATCCAGTCAAAAGGCTTATGTGTAACAGCGTAATGAGCCTCTGTTGCCACCTCCACAGAATCCTTAAGCAGGCCCCCAACACTTAAAACCTCAGTGTTAATGTGTGCCGTAGACTCTTGATGTGGACCTTCAGTCACAGAGCCCGGAGGAATCCAGGAAGTGACTTCAGGACCTATAGTAAGATCGTCTTGCTTGATTGTGATTGTCTCTGATCCAATGATGATGTCATCCTCTCCTATAGTTGCAAAAAAAGAGAAAACTTGAAAGAGGAGGACAAAGAAAAGGTAGCGTTTTAAGCATTATAACCCAATTCTTTTGCAGAATTTTAAAAATTTTGCTCACCTTATTGTTGATACAGTTTAACCTTGAATACAACAAATAAAAACACCAAAACATTTCTGTATATATATTCAACTTATCAGATATCATAAGTTGGTTCTTTGTAACAATGAGGGTAAGTGTAAAATGCTTAAAAGAACTGAAGAAAAGAGAGGTAAACTCAGCACCAGTTTTTAAGAAATACTCAGTTTATCTGTAAAAACTGCAAAAGATTCAGTTTCCAAGAACTTAGAAGTTCCTGAGCAATTAGGGTTCCTCGCTACTGCAGTTTTCAGCTTCATAAAACAAGGTGTGTCCTTCACCTCTTTGTTCCTGCTTGTAATTGACATTGACTGCAGAGCTGAAGAATGTTACTTAACAATGCTAACCTGTGACCTAAAGTTCCACTGGAAGTCTGCCACGTTTTCCTTGTGGATAAAATAACTTCCAGGTCTGCCAACAAGTAACTAATCCTTAAAATGATCTGCTAAAAAAAGGCTTCAAATCATGACTTCTGACAGCAGAGGTTCTGTTGAGAATCTCATTGAGATCTGGGGACTATCATGAAAATCACAGACTAGAGAGCCAAGAGTGTCATGAAAACATTCTGCTGTTTTCTTTCTGTTGGGTGTTAATGGGAAGACCTCATGGCTGATGTACTTTGACAGAAATCGTACTGATGATGACATGAAACAGTCGACAAAAACTCAGTCAAGATGAACCATCTGTAGCTGTGATCTCACTAACCCTGATAGTTGTCCTGCAGTAACTCTGTCACGTCCACATTTCTGCTCCCAGTCCTCTACTCAGTCTCCATCCATTGACCAGACTGCTGCCCGTAAATAGGCTTACAGATCTATTCTGAGAGCGGAGCGTGTGACGGGAATCAGCCTCCTGCACCCACTCCTACTTCACATAAGACAGATTTGGTTGTAAGGTGAGGGACTGCGGCTGCTGATGCTTTGTGCCACCAACTGGGGGGTCAACAAAGACTTTCCGTGGTTTGTAAAAGAGTCACCAGTAAGGCACTAATCTGTATGCACATCCAGCCCATAGATCCCTTCAGCTAGTTGTAAAACCCATTCATGAATTTTTGTTAGGGCTATGCCAAACATGACAAAACATCCCTAAACTAGAAGTTTGTGGCATGGAGACTCCCTGATATCAAAAATATTTACCTGGTGAGATCTCGGTCACTGCATCTCCAGTCTGAGTGGTCGGTGTCTCCGAGCTACAAGACAAACAGAGACAAACAGCAAAGCATTTAGCAAAAACATGATTGATCTCCTCCAGCACTCAGCTGAGAGAAAATCATTTAACCAGTAGGACAATGCCAGCTTCTTTAATACTTCTGGTGTTTGTCCTCTTCTGTGATGGTGTGCTGTGAAGTCTAACTTTGTTCAGTAAAATAAGATTCTATGTGCTACAAAAGACATATAAAGCATGATAATATGACTTCTAAAGGGGAACATCATCTGTTTTAAGGTTTCTATATGTCCATGCTGTTTCCCAGTTTAGTGAGAAGAACAATTTTAAATTCTTGTATTTATGTTCAACATTTACCAAACCCTACAAGTCCACAAATCCTGGAGCCCCATTCATTGTCAATGTACACAAAACATCTGTGAATCCTTAAAATAGTTGGCATTCCCCTTTAAATTCATTAAACTGCGACCATTCCCATGCAGCTGGACTGAGGCATTTTTATTAACAAAAACCACACAACTGTAAAATAAATAAATAAACGTGCAGCAAGCCAAAGAAAGCAGAGATGATAAACAAGTCGCGCACGCGAGCACTCCACTTTCTCTCCTCCAAACTCTAAAACAGGCCAGCGTCCGGCACAGGGTAAAAAGCAACAAAGCTCAGTTTTCTGTCTCTGGGTTGGTGTCAATAAAGCTCTTCACAAACTCTAGATTAGATTAAAGTTCACACTTTTTTTTTTTTTACTCTGAGACATTTTGATCTTAGTGCTAATGCCAACAAACACTGTCAGATATATGCTGTACACATAGACTAAACATAAACATAGTTTTAAATAATGAATTAACCACTGTCAACACTTTGTTTCCTATTTTTGTTTGTTTTTTCAACTGTCTGAATTACTTCATGTTTTTATCTACTACACACACAGCTCAGAAAGTCTGCTGGTTGCCCCTCAGCTGGCTTCCAGAAAGGAGGTGTGTGTGTGTGTGGGGGGGGTAAAGAAACAGGAGATAAACAGGAGCTAAAACAAGAGGATGGCTGATGAATTACACATTGATAATAAACTGGGCTGGTTTAAAAACACCATTGGACTCTACAGGAGGGGCCAGAGTTGTCTCTATTTTCTGAGGTCTTTTAACATCTGTCGGACAATGCTCAGGATTTTCTATAAGTCAAGCAAAGTTTTACAGTTTACAGTAATGATATGTGTTTAATCTCTGTAATATTCTGGATATTTATATTTGAGCTATTTGTATATATTAGAGCAATTTCATATATATTTTAACTTTGTAATATATTGTATTATTTAATTTAGTTCAGTCTGTTCCTGTCCTTATTGTCTTGGAGCAATTTCCTTAGGAATTAATAAATAATTCTGATTCTGAAGGGCTGCATAGAGATTCAGTATATGATAAATAATAAGTAATAAGTTCTGAAGTCCCAGAGTCAGAATACAGAGCAGTAAATTAGCAAAATAGGTCCCCTAATTCCACTGCCTGACTCCAGCCCAGCTCTGTGGTTGGTGTTCAGTGTCTGCAGGCCTACCTGCATGGAGTAGGGCTGATGGGCACACTGCAGCAGGTGATCAAACACAACATAGATGTAAATACACAACCACCACTTTTAGTTTTTGAACTAATCACTGCTGGTGCAAAAAGTCTAACAAACCATTTACTTCAGTGTCAGGTCCTCAGAAATCTTATTGATTTAATACTGATTAAACTTAATTTAATACTGTTAGGCTATACATAGTGCATAAACTCACAATTTGCTTTGAACTAGTGTTGTAAAATGGGTTGTATTGAAGTGAGATATTTTATATAAATACCACAGACCTATTAAGTTAAAAAATAATGTTATAGGAAAGCAATAAACTATGAATTACATGTATCCATCCATTCTCTTCCGCTTATCCAATTCGGGGTGGCAGGGGAGCTGGAGCCTATCCCAGCTACCATAGGGCGAGAGGCAGGGTACACCCTGGACAGGTCGCCAGTCCATCGCTGGGCCAACACATAGAGACAGACAACCATTCACACTCACATTCACACCTTCGGGTAATTTAGATTCAACAATTAACCTATCCCCACTAGCTGCATGTCTTTGGACTGTGGGAGGAAGCCAGACTACCCACACAAATATGGGGAGAACATGCAAACTCCACACAGAAAGACCCTGATGGTTGAATTAAACTCAGGACCTTCTTGCTGTGAGGCAGCCGTGCTAACCACTGTGCCACCGTGCTGCTGAATTACATGTAGACTGTTTATAATTAACAGTATTATTAAAATTGTTGATTAAGTTTTTTTTTTTGCTTGAAAGCTTTCAAAGTTCAAATTGTTAAATAGTCCTGTCTGACCCGACAATCATATTTACTGTTTTTTACTTTGTAAGAAATCCATGGACATGACACGTCACTTAGTGATTTGTTAAATTTATATTTGTACAGTTTACACAGTAACACATTTGACCGTCTAATTGCTGGTAACTTACATGTTCATTGCAGCAGCCAGAGCAACTCTCTGAAATAAAGAAAAACACATCACCAGCAAAGAATATCACCAAAGTTTACAACTTCTCCAAGAAGCACAAACATGGTTTGTTTTAGCCTGTTAATTCTAATTTAATGTGGAAGGAGAAGAATGGAAAACCACAGCAATCTTCTTTTTGTAAATGTATAATCAAGATAAGAGTGGAGAATAAAACATTTTGCGCCAATACCACTATCTGAAAGTAGGGCTGCAACTTACAAACATTTTTCTTATTGTTTAAGATATCATTTAATGGATCAATTAATAGTTTTAGTGATGTTCTTACACTCCTGATGAGGCTTCGGTGCTCCTCCGATTGGCTGAAGAATCTGCCGATGTCCATGACACTGATGGAGCCATCCATGCAGCGGCTCACCCAGCCCTGGTACTCGTCCCGCTCTGGCAGCCGATCCCAGAAGATCTTAAAGGCCTCCCAAACTGTCTCCTGACACACTAAAACACACAGAGACACCAATTACTGAAGATAATAAGATCCTGAAAGGTAAAACTTACTGTTGGGTCCGCATTAAAAAAACAAAAGTTGTCTGTAAGGCTGTCATTTGTCAGGTTTGTGGTCATCACAAAGCTACATGACTACTTTAGACGTAATCTTGCCCTAACAAGCAGCTTTTGGTCCACCTCCATTTTTTTATTTCAGCAACTAATAGCACCCCTGCAAGCTCTGACTGATAGGACTTTTAACCTATATGTGACATAATGTAAATGTGAAATCATATCAACCCTCAAGTCTGAAGAGAAGAGGAATGTGTTTAGTATGTATTTACTGTGTTGATACTTGCAGAAGGGCTAGCTGCCTTTTATTTTTACTTATATGGACAATGGATACATCTTTTCTAGAGTGAGTTAAAAATCCCTTTATAGTAAGAATAAGTGAATGTTTTCCATAAGCTGCTGTGATATTTTCCCAGATCTTTTTACTCAAATAATACTTGAATACATTTGTGAAAGAGTCCAAAAGATTTCTTTGGGGATGAAAGGGAAATTATCACAGAGGAATCTGCAAAAAGACCCAAGTTGGTCCAAAACAATGGAAATCAAAAAAGAGACTAAAATTAGACTATAAATGTATAGAAATATCTGTAATTCCATATGATTAGAGGCTTCTTTAGATAGTGCTGTGATATTCAACCAAGTGGAGCACCTGAACAGGACTACCAATGCGCAAGGGTTTTTGAGAGGGTACAACATTTCCATATTATAAATCAGGTCCACATCTAAAGCGACTACATTTTAAAAACACCTCTGTCTTCAGGCCAAGACAGTTTCCAAGATCCATCCACAGCAGACCAACAAAGAAGAAACTGTGCTGCTTCTATTTGTTGCTTTCTGTCACTTTGAACATATTTGTTAATGCCAAAGATCTCAAGTCAACAAGAAGTGTTTTTGACAAATCTCCTGGGGCTACAGTGGACATATAGTAGTTGTAGTAAGTTACATAGTAATGTGAATGTGTTCAAAGAAATCAATTAATCTGAAGAGACAGAGAAAAGAAAAGAAACGAGGCCTGAAAAGAGCTGGTGGGAAAGAAATGTGATGGATGGTTGATGAGATGTAATTTCAACCACATCTGCACTTTGAGGTAAAAAAATAAATAAACTTGTCTCAGTAGAGCTGAGGTGATTGATGAAACCCCGTAATAATGTCTGTTTCTTCACTAATGTCACATTTCTGTTGCTTTATATAAAGTTTGAACCAAGATTAACCCGAAAAAACTGAATGTGTGAATGTTCTTAAGGGGTTGGTAGTTATTGGTGTGGGATTAGTTTTAGTTAGCATCATGCCAGCAGAAACCACGTCCGAGCGTTGGTGAAATCATAAGCATAAATACTTTTATTGTTATAATCATGCACATGAGAACAGGAACAGTATGTGATCAGCGAAATTTAAATCAATGAACATATTCCAGCAATGAAGGTCAGAAAATAGCGTCAGTATAAATGAGGAAATACTTTTTTTGTTTCTGGCTTCAGAGAAAAAGAAACGCAGCTGTTTCATTTGCTATTTAATTAAAAAATGTTATGTTCTGTACAAAATGTCATTTATGAGTCTGTTTACATGAATTCAATCAAATCAACAGTAAGATTATGAAGCATATGAAAGAAATCTTTTCATCCCAAAAGCATTCAGTGCTTGTTTCTGAAACCTTTCCTGTTGTGTTTACTTTGGGCTTTTCTTTCCCATTATTACTGATCATTGTGTTATTTTAATATGTTCAGGTTATGAGACAGATGAATTATGAAGCTGTTGTATTTGTGGTTCTTTGTGTATTTGAGTGCATTGTGTTAAATCCTGTTGCATGACTCCTGCCAACATTTGTTGTAACAGCAATAAAGTTAATTTAGCTCATGTGTTGGTCCAGTTTGCTTTGGCTCATGTTGCTGCTATTTAAAAAAAAAAATCTGAACTTTTTAATGATTGTTCTGTTTCTTTTGACCCAAATAGAGACTAGGACACACAGATACATGTTTTCACTGTAATAAAGGTTTGAAGCTGATTGTTCACCTTGGAACCATGTGAGCTTTACTCAGTGGTTTCTTTTGGTGCTTATGTCTTTGTTGTTGTGTTAAGGCCTAAACCATAGCTAGACTTAAATACAGAGAGATGTTTTTTGATTGATATAGAGTGATAAACGTGATTAAAGTAGAGATTTGACTTAGTTTCTCATGCTTTAAATCTGCTCAGAAAATCCCAGCAACTCAACACAATTGACAGAACTGAAACAAAAAGGCCAAACTTGAAGCTGATCGGCTTGTTAAGAAACAGTGCATCTGGCTTTGCATGACCTCTGACCTCTGCCGCAGAGGTGAGAGCAGACTTGCTGCTTAAGCCCATGCTCGGATCAGAGCTGAGTGAAAACGCTCTAGCTTTGAAAAGAAGATGAAGGGGAAAAACTTTTCGTCTGTCAGGCACAAATATCAAAATAAAGGCAGGTGAATTGAAAGAAGTGCTGATGGGCGGAGAGACGTACCTCTGAGATGAAAGTAGCTGAGATGGTTCGCAATAGCTTGGTCGAACGTCTCCTGAGAGCAAAGCTTGACTCCGCTGGGAAACAAGACGTCCCTCTTCCTTCGAGTTAGAGCTGCGTGTCGTCTGTATAACAACTCGTCAGAGTCCGCCACTGGCTCTCCTGTAGATTCTCCACTCTCCTCCAAACCCACCTCCAGCTCAAATGTGGCATCTGTGGTTTAAATTAACATTAGTGCTGCTTTATACTTAATATTAAGGACAGCTGAAGTACATGGTGCTGCTTTAAAGGGTACCTGACTGTTACCCTAAAGTTACTTCATATTTTAAAACAAATTATAGGTTCTGTTTTTGTCAGGTTTTTTATTTTTTTATTTTATTTCTGTTAGGACCGGAACTAACAGTGCTTTGAATTATAATCACCGAGCTCATTATTTTAATGTCTTAATCATCAGATCACTGTTTTTTTTATTGTTTATTTTGTCCAAAAACTGGATGGATTCACATTGCAGTAGCTGTAACTCAATGATTTCAGCTTTTTGCCTCTTAAAACAATCAGGAATCAAAATATTTGCCAAACAGCCTTCTGTTGATTGACTAGTTGATAAATCAGTTGATTTTAAGTGAAGCAGACATTTACATTTCACATATGGTGTCATTTCAATAATTGTGAAAGTTACCCAAAAGACAAAGTTTATTGTTGCAGTTTGAGTTTGACATCATTTTAACATAGTAAAAGTTACCACACTGAGTACCAGAAGTATAATTCTATTGTATTTTCCTTCTTAAACACTATCCCAGCCTTCCCATTTTTAATGTGTCACTGGTCCTAATTTAACGTAATTTTCAGGTTAAGATTCGAAGTTCAGCCATTCTATGCGTCAACTTGCTCTTTAGCTTTACTTCTATCAAGTCCCAAAAAGCCATAAGTCTGATATGTTTGGTCTTCCTTCGACGGCCCATTTGAGGGCCACACCTCCCCAGATTAGGAGCTGCTGATTAAAATGGCTCCAGCAGGAAAACACTACTGAAGATTTGATGTGTCAGGATCAATAATCTGATCAAAGTAAATAGAATTAGTGCTACTCCAAACTTTTACTTGACTGATGGTGTTGTTTCCCCCTGTTATGTAATGCTTTAGCTCATACTAGATATTTTTATTAAAAGAATCAAAGCATGTGAAACATCGGTCCTGACTTTTACTGTGACATTTTGCTGATGACACTGTGCTTTTACTTTGTAAAGCAGCACTATCATTCAGAGCATTTTATCAATAAAAGGAAAGAAATAACTGTTAATAACATCTTCATACAGACCTGTTTCCATGTACAAGCAGCATGAAAGCAGCATTGCCCCAAGCACCCACAGCACCAGCTTCCCACACTTTCCAGCCATTTCTCAAAAAAAAACCTCCCCCAAAGAGGACTCGCTGCTCCTTATTTCCACGTCCTCAGCTCATCAGCAGCTTCCTGCTCATCCATCCACCAGATCTCATGGCAGAAGAAACAGAAAAAGAGAAGACAAAAGAGGTCCTAAAGTGTGTGTTGTCTGCAGGCCGTTTCCTCTCAGGTGAGCAGATGGGACTTTGCTGCTGCTGCCGGAGATTTTTTTCCTCTTCGCTCTAATCCTATTTGTTAAGCTGCTGGAGTGGATGACTGTCAGAGCCACGGTGCGACTGGCCAGTCAGAAGGAAATCAAACAAACAGGCTGTGTCGGGAAGGGAGACAGTGCTCAGGGTTCAAATTTAGCTGTAAAATATAGAGTTAAGCCCAAGAAAATGTGAGGCGACAGGTTAAATTTAGACCAAGGTAACAACATTAGACAACCATGCTGAGAGAAACAGGAAATAATCCTAAATAACAAATGACTGAAAAAAGATATGAAGCCCTGTCAGATAATCCAGTTTATTTTATTTTGTTCTTCTGCTCAAATACAACTCTTTATAGTCTAAGATACATTATCATTAAAAAAAAATCTCCAATAAAAAACTGACATTTGTCACGGAAAGGTTCTTCTGTGGTGCAGCCAGAACGATGATGACCATAAATTATCCT
>VUQG01041776.1:0-11696 GCA_015106755.1 Etia nguti | reverse complement strand
GATATGGGGTAAAAAAATAAAAAAAAATTAAAAAAAAAAATTTTTTTTTTTTATTAAAAAAAAAAAAAAAAAAAAAAAAGTCAGGAGCCGGCTCTCACTCAATGGGTGTCGGTTCTTCTGATTCACTACAGTGATGTGTCTGATTTGCTCATGACACATCACTACTTGTTGTCAAGTGAGACTGTGCCAGCAGAAATGGAATGGTGGACCCAAAGTGCAGACTCACGGAGACGAAAAAGGTCAACTCAAAAACAGCTTTAACGTTGAACCGGACCAAAAACTAACCAGGCCGGTAAACAGAACAGACAGTACAGAATGATGGTAGATCATGACTCAGACAGAGGAAAACACAGGGCTTAAATACATAGAGGGCGCAATCAGTGAATGAGAGACAGAAGGAAAACACAGCTGGGGCAAATCAGAGCTAACGAGACAGGGGAATACAATAACCTGAGACGGGGACCTCAAAGTAAAACAGGAAACATAACACAAAGATGCGGACTTGACAAGGGGATACAGCAGACAGGGGAGACAGAGCAATTAAGGAACACAGACAGAAACCAGAAAGCGGAACACTAACAAAGAAACCAAAAGACTAGAAATGATAAATAATATCAAAATCAAAGTTCAATAATAACGCAAAACTGAAAAATCTGGGTCGACTACCCAGGCACCCTAACACTTGTCAGTACATGAAAGTTTTTGAATGTTTTAGAGACTTGTGTTGCATGGTGTTTAAATATTATCTGAGTCATCTGTTTGAGTAATATATTCTATGTATCTGAGCTGTTGTCAGTGTTGTGTCATTCAGATGTGATTCTATTTTCTTTTTTTGGACTTCTATTAAAGAAAACAAATGAAAACCTGAAAATCTAGACTCTTCCTCTTAAAAAGAATGACTCTCCCTGTGGAGGTATTCCAGCAATCCCCAAATGAAAGGTTAGAAATCCACTACTTGTCCTAGCCTGTCAAAAGTTCTTTTTATAGTCATAGTTCATCCCATTTATTTTTGTACCTTTGAGCAAGGTTTGAATGCACACTGTAAATTGAACAGAATTGATTCACCTTTGAATAGCACTGTTTAATTAGCCATATATTATAGTGCTAAACTGATAACTTTGTTAGTTTCGATTGGTTAGGTGTAATGTTATATTATCGTTCAAAAAACATTATTTGTCAACACTGCAAGATGGTTCAAGAATCCCAAGCAAAGATTTTGTTAAAGCAATGTGGAAGAGGAAGCAGCTGAAGAGGAAGTTCACCTGAGTAACAGTCCTTCTTTACCTAGGTTGTAAAACTAGATACTATACTACATACTATCTAAATACCATAATTGCGTTGTTTATAAAAATAATAATGATAATAGGACACAATAACTACAGACTGCAGAACCTTTTTTAAAACCTCATTCAGACGGTACTTCTTTTTGTCTGCTCACAGACCCACAGCTTGATTGTCATTTACCTGAGAACACCAGACTTGTTAGGTCTGTTACTGGCGCCTGAACCATGATATCCTTTCTCAGGCTATGCCGGTGCTGTGGGCCCTGGGTTAGGCAACAGGCAATTCCTGGGTGACAAAAGCACTGATGTTGTTAATGTTCCCTAACCTTCCCTCTTAAATGTTATGAATTGTGGTTTGTGTATATTGTTTATTGTTTATTTCTTCTTTTGTCGCTCATATATTGTGTGTCTTACATTGCTGTGCTTGAGAGACACCATCGACCAGAACCAAATTCCTAGTATGTGTTTCCGCATATACTTGGCCAATAAATTCGATTCTGATTCTGAATCTGTGATTTGACACCACAAAATGGTCAGAATACAGTCCCGGAACTCAGTAATGCACTGATCTCGGTCTGGTAGCAGTTTAAAGGACACCAACCACCATCTCATCGGGAGCATGCCTCATCTCATGCTACCAGTAGAGAAAAGAAGACGAGTGAAAAGGAAAACTAGAAAAATAAAATCAGTCAGGAGGGATAAGGAGAGAGCAATGGTCTGTAAACCCTGTAAACCCCATCGTGTTGCCTCTCCGGTGCAAATTGTTGCCACTTTCATTTTAACCAACGCAAGTGAAGTGGATTAACAATGGTTCATGCTTCCTAACTGGACAGATTGATATGTCTGAAGTTTGGCTGACTTTGTGTTGTACACTATTCATCAGTCCCTTTATTTTATTTATTTATTTAGTCTGGAACAATGTATTTTCATCTGAATGAGTGATGATGAGTGATGGGAAATGTTTAATAAAATGAATGAAATGAAATCTTTTATATCTTAAATTAATTAATCTGTGTCAGATGTTTCACACTGGTCCTCTGTACGATCATGTGAAACCTCATGTTTCACATTATCTCTTACATTCTATTACATTTAGGGATTATTTTATATTTTTTTATTTATATAATAAACATTGCATAAAGGGGAAAGCAGTGCTGGAATCAGACAGAACCAAAAATATGACTATGTTGTACTGTAATTTGAATACATTTGTACGCCCTCGCCAACCTTTTTAAACAAAACTAAATAAAATAATAGAAAATCTGTACGGTAATATGTAGCAAGTAAAAATGTGCAACCAAAGAGGAATAATTCACAAGCAAAATTTCTGTGATGGAAAAAAAAGGAGACGTTGTAAAAACAAAGTTGTCAGGTCTGTGATCCAAAGTAATTAAAGGTAAAAGGTTCAAGGATCCCAAACAAAGGCATACTGTTAAAGAAACGGGGAGGGTGGAGCCAGAGGAGCTGGCTCAAGTTCAAATGAGTAACAGTTCTAAATAAGTCGAAACTTTGATAACATTCAAAATGATAATGAAAAATATGACGCAAATATGAAAAAATGTATCATGTGTTCTTCTCCCAAGTGGGCAAAATATTTGATATAGACTACAGCTTGGGTGAATTCTGACTTGAGAAATGTTTCTACATTTCAGCCAGTAACTGACTGCAAACGATTTTCACCCAAATATTAAACACAATCCTTATTTTTTTAAATTACTTATAAGACTCTGAAAATGAGGCACTGGACAAACACATCCTCCAACCACACACACCCATATTTTGTTTTCAAACTCCGTTGCATTCAGTACATTTAGTAAACAATTAAACAAATACAAGTGAACTGCAGTAAATTACTGGTAGCAATGAAATAAACTACTAACTCTTTTACGTTCACACCTACACCGGTAGGTGAACGGTGTTTTCGGTCACTGAAAACGAAGATTTTCCTGCCAGGGTGGAGATTTTTGAAAACTCAGTTTTTTCGTTTACGTGTGGACGAGGAATACAGAGTTCGCTACGCAACGTCAAAGGTGTGTGCCTTTTTTGACATCACGCTGTGCGCCACGTTATTGTTTACGTGAGATGAATTTCTACAGTGGCAGATAAGAGACAAAATACTGTTAATCTGACTATCTGCAGTTTTTCCACGCTTACATATACACACGCAGTTACTGTCCCTCCATTTAGAAAGGCAGAGGCGTCATGGTGTAATTATTTTACGTGTAGTTGTTTTTTTCCTGTGTAATAATATTCAACATTGCTATCAATACATTATTTTTTTTTTAAATGCCTCTCTGTGCAAAATGGGTTCAAAAACATAAACAACTGTGGGATACTGTTTGTCCGTGATTGGGACAGGGGGAACAAATCGTGGCAGGATTTCTTAATCCAATCTTCATGTTGAGCCCACTGACAGGCATCATAAAGCTTTAATGACTGTGTGTTTAACAAAACTGTACCGGAATATAAAGCGATCGAAAAGTACAATTAAAGAGCAATGATCCTCAAGGAAAAACTTCTGGGACGCAAAAAAAGAAAAGATTTGAAAGCAAAGTTCTTAAGTCTGTGATCCAAACGAAATAAAGCGCAAAGGACCATGTATTCGTAATCCAAGTACTTTTCTTTTACTTGCTTTCCCAAACTAAGTAGCTTTTTGCTTTTTTAAAACCTGATCCTCCCTGACTCCACCTTCCAATAAATTCCGGAGGGACAATGTTTTTTCTCACACGCCCTCACAGTTTTTAAGGGATTTGAAGCGTCCAAACGTCATCACTTTAGAAACGTGTTCCTAACTTGTTAACTGAACTCAACCCTGGTGTGCATGGGTAGCTGCTCCCACGAAAAAGAAGAGCAAATGGGTGGACTTGTTTGTGTTCTCGGGCTCAGGTATTTCGGGAAATACTGAAATGCGTCCTTTCTTTGTGGCATCCTGCCTGGCGCTGCTGGCTGTGCTCCTGCTGAGCAGCGGTGCTGACGGTATGTAGAAAGGGTTTTTTTGTATTCACGCATGCTGCACTACAACACAGCTCATGTAACTATAGTCATAGACCAAAAGGCTAACGCTAAGAAATATGGGGCCAATATTTGTAGAAACAGTATGTGCCTACATGTGTCAATCTCAGTCGGCGTGTGCGTAACAGATCTGTGCGCGTGTATTCAGATTTACGTAACGTAACGTTGTAAAAAAAAAAAGAGCAGACGTGTGAGTGCGTGTACTGTGCACGATTCTGCTAAGGTGTATTCAAAATCTGTGCGTGTGTGTGTGTGTGTATAATCTGGCATGTAAATAAATCATGCCTAGATGGTTTAATGGCTTAAATTGTTTTTAAATAGTCACCAGCTTTTCAGTTGGCTGTCTGACTGCAAGCAGGGGCGGATCTAGAGAAATTTTCTTAGGGTGGCATAAGGGTGGCATGGAAATCAAATGGGGTGGCAAAATCAAAGCCCATTTTTTAAAAAACAAACACATATGCAGGTGTTACATACGGTTAAAATGATTCAAATGCAGTAAGTATACACATGTTTCATATAAATATAGTCTATAACTTAAATATTTTCTGTAGCCCACATAATTAAATCTCCAAAGGTTGATTCTGCTCATCTGGACGTAGCGTTTTCAGTGGGAGAAACGTTTCGTCACTCATCCAACTGACTTCTTCAGTCACAGCTGACTGCAGGTTTCCCCAATCTTATAAACAGTACATTTGCATAGGGACTGAAATTAGCACCACTGAGGAACAATGGGCTGGGAGGTACTGATGAACATGTTTCTGTTTTTTTGTATCTTTTTGGAGGTTCTGGTATTGGAATGTTTTGGAGTTTTCGTATTTTTCTTGGAAGTGTAATTCCGGGTTGGTTTCTTTATAGGTTTAATTTTGCAGTCTTGTTGTATTGGTGGTTTCACTTATTTGGGTTCATTACTGTTTATTATTCCTTGATTGATTGCAGCTGTTTTGTTGCCTGTTCCACATTTACTTAATCAACATTTTCATTTGTCCCCTTTTTGTGCTCTCCATCAGTTAATCGCTTTAGTTTACAGTTTTTGTTTTTTGTTTTTTTATAAAGAGTTTATACACTTTGCTTTCAACCAAAATAAAAAGTTTTCTTTGTGTTTACATCCATCAACCAGTGGTTTCTGCATTTGCATCCTCTCTGCCTGCATATCTTAACAAAGTGTGGTATATAAATAAAGATGACTACAGTTAACACACAAGAGCTATTCTATTCAGACATTTTCATACTTTATCTCTGAGATATGTTTTTATTATTTGAACGCTTAACGCTGAAAATTAACGCTATCTAATGCTGAAGATCCAACATGAGTCATGACTGAAACATCAGTTTTACCATTTTATATGTTATATGGATATTTTTTTCCTCTCTCTGCTCCGTCTCTGAGCCACTGTTTCCATCCTGCCAACTAAGTTGCCTTTGATGTTCTCTCTGCAGCAAAAAAATATTTTTCCTATTTATTCCCCTGTTTATATATATGTGTATGTATTGGTTATGTTCCCACATAGTGACACATGTAGGATGGAAATTCTATTTACAACACTGTAATTTAGCTGTAGAATACCTCATAAAGTGTTCTTCCTCAGTCTCTGAGCTGAATCACATAATTGCAGCTGACAAAACAGCACAGGAGGGAGAGGAGGGTGTTTTCACAGACATGTCTGCTCTTTGTGTAAATTTATACAGGTGTCATGCAGATACTTCCAGATCATCTTACTCATTTAGTAACTTCCTAAGCAAAATAGATTATTCCAACATACTCATGGGATTTCAATATAACCCTGAGCATAAGAAAAATGTGTATTCCCAGACTAGGTGGCAGTCTCTTGCTGGGTGAAATTGGTTACAAAGAAGGTGCTGCACCAAAAACAAAGTGTTTGCTTTGCTTGATAGCAGATTGCCACCATTGTCTGTATTTTTCCATGTTTGTTGGAAAAAAACAGGGAGTAGTTTCTACTTTTTCAGTTCCCATCATTAATACTTCTTCATTTACTTTACAGCTCTGCAGGTGATTGGTGGAAGCGTGACAGTGGTTCAAGGAGATACAGCTATCTTACCTTGCAAACTCAAACTCACTGACACCACGGAAGACTTGACACAGATTACCTGGCAGAGGAGGACTAGAGAAAAACCTAGTAATGACAATTTTATCACTGTGGGACCAAGTGAAGAACCCCGGTTTGTCCATGGACGTGATAATCGCTTTAAATATATCGGGAATTTTAATGATAAAAATGGAACTCTTCGGTTATCCAATGTTACCCTGCAGGATGAAGGCAGCTACACGTGCATCTTCACCTTGTTTCCCGGTGGAACTAAGAAGACTGAAATACCTCTAAAAGTGACTGGTATGGAAGAAAAAACAACAACTTTTATTTAGAATATTCTCTGTGTTTGTGTGTGAAACAGAGTTATTTTCACCATCTTGCTTGCATGTCGACTTATTTGTGTGCTGTACCTCTCCTAGTGCCTCCTTTCACAAACGTCAAGGACAATCTTCCCACTTTGGGCACAGAAGAGGTTTTATTTGCAACGTGCACGGCTGCTGGCTCGAAGCCTCCTGCAGAGGTGAGATGGCTCACTGGTGCTTTGGGAGACAAAGTGAGGACGACAACAAACTCCACCCAGTATGACAACGATACGACTACCACAGTCAGCTCATTGTTTGGTGTGCCTACGAGAGAAATTAATGGTCACCAGGTCCAGTGTGTCATCAGTGGTGACTCCCTGTCTACAGAAAAAAGTCTCCCCTTCACTATACAGGTCTACTGTGAGTATCAACAGCTCATGTAGTTTATTATTTGTCTTCTTTTGTGTGACTGTTGATTTAAAAATTTTAATGATTTGATCAGATTTTTGTTTAAAACTGTCTTGTATGATACAAGACAAGTCAGAAATATTATCTGTATGTCATGTTGTTCAATTTTGCTTTTTAAAAAGGCACGCAGACACACCACCCAGCATTAAACTCAGCGACACTGTTTAATTACTAAACTGCACAAAGTCTACAAAAATATCTTGGCCAAGCACATATTTAATGCTAAAATACTAGGGGGGAAAAAAAAGCAAAGTCTGTACTTTCAGTGCTTTTTATAATAGACAGTTACCCTCACTTACATACTTTCTGCAACAGAAAACATTAAATATTTAAAGTTGTTCTTCTTCTTCAGGATTCTTCAGGGTCAAATGTCAAACTGTTATGCAGAAATAGACATTCCAGACATTTTTTGGAAGTGGGGAAAAATCTAAATGAAAAAAATTGCTCTCACAAGGATAAATTGATAATGAGGATGAGGTTTGTTGGGTCAAACCATAAGACAAAAAATTGAGGCTATTTTGAAAGAGAAAGAAAGCTCATTCAGTAGCTTGTTGTTTAGTGATATGGTACATTTGTGGTGTTATGTTTCTGTGCAATTTCCCAAAAGGGGAAACTTGGCGTGCGTAGTTGAAAGTGACTGTTAGCGAGCCAGTGATGACTTGGAATGTAGGACTGCCACAGAAGGATAATAGCATGGTTTCAAATCTCACAACAGAGGCTATCTTTGATGTTTTTTTTAGAATCCTGTGAAACAGCAAAGCGGTATGCACATTAGCTGAGTGTAATGTATAAAGGGAATTTATACATTAATTATCGTTTCATATGAGAAGCAAAAAAATGTGCTGTGGTTACCATGATGTCAGGTTACAAGTAATGCCAGGGTTACTTTTTTTTGGTTTTTTTGGCTGCTTTATATGATATAAATTTAATCAACAACAGAGAGCATGACCCCTGCACTCCAGTGCACCAGCCACACATGCATCTTACAGGCAAAACTACTCATTTCTGCTATCCACGACCGCCTTTGTGTGCATCCACAAAGTAGTGTAAATCAGTAGCAGTGTCAGAATGCAACAAGAAAAAAATGTTTCCCTGAATGAACTTGAAAGTAAGCGAAAATTCACCAAAATGTATGACTATATCTAACATCATAGGATTCAAACACGTGTGTGAAATGTTATTTCCTTATTTTAGGATTAAATCTGTTCTTGTTTTCTTTTTTTGCAGTCTCTCCCACAGAAGTGAACATCAGACCGATTTCAGAGGACGCATTTGAGTGTGTGGCAGCAGCCAACCCAAAAGCTAAATATAACTGGAGCAGGTAAGCTAATTTGCAGAACGGTTTAACCGAAACATTTTGGTACTCAAGGGGTTTTTTTTGTTTATCTTAATTATACTGTGTTGCAAGATGTGGTTCAAAAAGAATTTAAACTGCACCCTCAGAGTTTGATTTATGTTCTCTGACACAAAAAATAAACCCTGAGAGAGACAGAGGTATTGTATTTAAGGCTATATTACATCATGTAGCAGTATTCAGTGAAACGTGTTCCAAAGTAAGGCTTTATTGTAATGACATTACATTTTCAGTTATACAGTAATATAGCATGTTACTATACTAAATTCAATAATCTAATTAGTTACGTATATGTCATTACTTGCATTACAATTATGCGTTACAAAGGTTCTTCAGTTATCTGAATGATGGTGGATAGAAAGGGAAAAAACAAACATCAAGCATACCTTTTCTTCATGAGCACTTTGCTACAATCAGCTGGTTTTAATTGGTATGAAGGGTGGAGGAAAATGCTAGGAAGAACATTTGAAGTGTGAAAACATGGATTTTTTTTTTTTTTCATTGCACAAAAGTAGCAGAGTGCAAACTGAACCCTGCTAGCACAGCATAGGCCAGTGTTTCCCAAGCCTTTGGAGCCATGGCACATATTTCACATTAGAAAAATCACACAGCACACCACCAAACAAAAATGTCACAAAAGCATATTGATAATTTTTCTCCACGCATCAGGTACAGCGGAATTGGTTCATTTTGTCCCCAGTATACCTTTTTTGCTTTCTTCTGACCACTACTCATGCTAGGGCCTTCATCTGGGGACCCAGGTCAGATTGACTACTTTTTCTTTTCAAATATTAATTTGTTGCCATTACGCGCTGCATCGTCTCACAGCATAACTATTATATAATTTCTTCTTCGTCTTCCTCTGTTTTACTGGAAGTTGGTAATCCATTTAATTGAAGCAGGTAGTTGTAGTGCCCTCTAGTGGAAGAGAATGTAATTGTTCTGCCAATTACTCATGCCGATCGCTTAGAGTACTAATAAGGTCAAACCAGATGTTCCAGGGCAAACCTGATCATTTCTCACGGTGCACCTATGTGCCGCGGCACAGTGGTTCGGAAACACTGGCCTAGGCTATATAATTATCTGCTTATACAGCATGATACCACAAAGCTAGAGTAATGTTAAAGGATTACAACCCCAATGTACGCTGGTTAAGTTTGGGGAAAGTGTGTCAATGAGTGTTGGAGCTCATTTTTGAGATATCTGAGAAATGTGACAATTTTCATGAGCTGAGTTACAGAGATTGGGTTTGGAATTTAGCTTTTGCTGTGGACATACTGACACACATGAATGAGCTAAACGTAAAGCTACAAGGGAAAGACCAGTTTGTACATTAAATGTACACAAAGCCTTCAAAAACCAAGCTAGTTTCATTCTCAAAGCAAATGTCAAACAAGTCATTCTCTCATTTCCTCACACTGGCTACGCTGAAAAAGGCCCTTCGACGTGTGAAAGAATACAGATAATCACTGGACGACCTGCATGGAGAATTCTGACGGTTAAAAGTACAGTAGGAGAGTTGGGTGTGTGGCTCATCTTGTTAAAAGACAAATGTGCTGATGCCATGGTGAGTCATCTACTAGTCAGAGATTAGTGACATACTGATGGCCAAAGCCCATCTCTCAATCTCCTGCTCCACTCTCCTGTCACTTGTAACCAAGACTTCAAGACACTTAAACTCCTTTACTTGAAGGAGCAACTCGCCCCTGACCTGGAGTTGCCACTTCACTGTTTTCTGACTGAGAATCATAGCATCAGATTTTGAGGTACAAAATCTCCTTCCTGCTTACTGAGTATGAAGTAAGCGGCCTTGGCCAAGTCCAACACTCACTCGGAACGGATCTGACTTAGTACTAGCAAAATGGACTAGTTCTTACTACAGTTGTACAAGGACCAAATAACAATGGGAGCATAACGATAGACCAGAAATATCGAATTCCTGGCTCAAATGCCACAGGATCTCCTGAGGGACATGGTCAAATTCCTTTTCCAATTCCACACAATATATGTAGACTGGCTGGGAAAACTCCCATATATTCTTGAATATTGTTAGGAGGATGAAGAACTGGTGAGTGTATTCCATGACCATGATGTGGAGGCTGAAGAGCGTCTGTCCTGTAACAGACAGGACAGACTCTGAGCAGAGCACAGACTCTGGACCCACTTTTTAAATAGGGAACTACTACCACAGTCTGCCATCCAGAGGTACCACCCTGAATCTCCACCCAGCATTGAAGAGGTGTGTCAACTAAGTGCCCAACGGCATCCAAAGACTTCATCCTCAACTACCGCCTAATACAGATTGCATGATGTTAAAAAAAACTTTATTATTAACATAGGCTTAGATCAAAATTCTAGACTTTTCCATCTAAAGAGAAACATTTCAAACAGAGAGCTCAAGGGTGAAATTGCTACTTTAAATTTATGAAGAAAATTAAGAAAACAAAAAAGACTTAATGCAAAATTAAATGATAATGAACTGCTTACTTACCAAATTGAGAAACTACGCCGATCAACGCCAACTCTGCATTCACCAACGAGCCGAACCAGTTCTATGCCAGGCGGCTAATGCTAACTACTGCCTGACAACTGAGAACGGTGACGTCATCAGAGAGAGACCGGTGATCAGCATCGTGGAGCACGACGTCCGAGCGGCACTAAGATGAGTGAACACAAGGAAAGCAGTGGGGCCAGACGGCATCACCGGCCGTCTGCTGCGTTGCTGAGCTGACCAGCTAGCAGGTGTGTTCACTTCCATCTTCAACGAGTCCCTGGCTAAGTCTGTGGTCCCCACATGCTTCAAGAGATCTACCATCACCCCTGTGCCCAAGAACAACAAGCCCTCATGCCTGAATGACTACCGGCCAGTTGCACCGACCTCGGTGGTAATGAAGGTGTTCAAGAGGCTGCTGAAGAACATCATCTCCTCCTCCATCCCAAACACCACAGATCCACTCCAGTTCGCCTACCGACCCAACGGATCCACAGAGGACACCATCGCCCATGTCCTGCACACCACTCTCAGCCACGTGGACAAGAAACAGGGTAACTATGTGAGACTGCTGTTTGTTGATTACAGTTCAGCGTTTAACACAATAGTGCTCGGTAGACTGTTCACAAAGCTGAGGGACCTAGGACTCAACAGCCATCTGTGTGCATGGGTGTTGGACTTCCTCACTGGCAGAACGCAGGTGGTGAGGGTGGGTAGGTGCATCTCCGACAGCATCAC
>VUQG01041769.1:0-13774 GCA_015106755.1 Etia nguti | reverse complement strand
TAGTGCATGTAAATGGTAAATGGCCTGTATTTGTATAGCGCTTTACTTAGTCCTTAAGGACCCCAAAGCGCTTTACACTACATTCAGTCATTCACACACTGGTGATGGCAAGCTACATTGTAGCCACAGCTGCCCTGGGGCACACTGACAGAGGCGAGGCTGCCGGACACTGCCGCCACCGGGCCCTCTGACCACCACCAGTAGGCAAACATGGGGTTAGTATCTTGCCCAAGGATATTTGGCATGTAGACTGGAGGAGCCTGGGATCGAACCACCAACCTTCCGGTGAGTAGGTGACCCACTCTACCACCTGAGCTACAGCCACCCAGCCCAACACATTTTGCTTTTGCAAAAATAACTCAATAGAATCTCTATAGGCTCCTCGTTCATGTGAATCTTTTGTTTATTTATTCATTTCTATTTGTGTTATTTCAGGTATTACATTATATATGGAATAGTATGATGTGTATGAGTGAGTTTGAGAATGCCTGTGTTTTTGTCACAAACGTATAATGAGGGTGGGAAACTGCAGCAATGCCCCCTAGAAGCCCCGAGGCAGACAGATATGGAACCAGGACAATCGCACCAGCCACAGCCCCCAAGAGTACTAAAGACCTGAGGCCACACATCTCGGTGACATCTGCGCACCCACCCCAGCAGAAGGAGGGAGGCCCCAGATGGGGTGACAGTCCCAGAGGACCAGAGGCAGTGGGAAGTCGACCCTGCTAGAGGCCGGCCACCCCGGTAAGAGTTGAGAGCATGGCCCCAGGAGCCCAGGACCACTCGGCACCCACCCAAGCCAAGCCACCACGGGAGCGGGCCAACGACCAACTAGAACATTCAGCCACGCTTCCCGGAAAGCAGAACAAATGTTACTGTATGAGGACTTTATGGCAGACTTTGGGCGTCTACATTTTTGTACACGAAGGTGTTGAAAGGGTGCAAAATTGGAGGAGGGCACAAAGGTTAAATCATGTTTTCAGGTTTCTAGGGTCTGCTCACAGCAAGTCCTACAGGTAGGATCCTCAGCAGTCTCACCTTCACAGTTCCACTCGATCAGACCAAAAGTTTCATGTTCAAAAACTTTTATTTCACACAAACTTTAAACATCAAAATCATAATCGTCATGGCAACTCTGTACCCCGGCTGAGCTCCTACACACTGATTGGCTCTCGCTGGTTGTGCTGACGTTTGACCACAAAGACCTTCTGACCAGAGACCGTCACCGTGTACACAAAGTCGTCCAGGATCACTGCAGACACACACAAGACACACACACAGGTGAGTCCACCTGAAGTCACAGGGTTCCACCTGAGCTTTGTCTCCCATCATGAAACATGGACAACGTGCTCATCAAATACATGAAAATGTTGCTGATGATGAGCCAGGTTTGAATCATGTGACAGTGATGACATCATTAACAGGTCTGAGAAAAACAAAGCAAAACACTTGAGTCATGTTTCTTTTTACTGTAGCTGATGAAGTGACCATACAGGTGTGTGTGTGTGTGTGAGAGAGAGGGAGAGAGATACCTGACATGCGTTTGAAGGGTGGATCAGCTGATCCTGATAACCTGAAGCGACTCGCTGTTCGAACCATCTGCATCATGACACCTGCTGTGTGCTCGTCATTCTCCAGCTCACCTGCAGACTGATCAGTAATCAGTAATCAATAACTCTGATCCTCTTCTGATCAATAGACTTTACCCTGCTCTTTAATCTATTTTAATAATCTGAGGATCCTGGAGTCTGGTCAGAGACCAGACTAGCCTGAGCACCAGACTCAATGCAGAAATCACATTATTTCACTCTGTTTACAGCACTTTAATAATCCAGAATAATCTGAGAAAAGAGCAGAGTTTAGCTCGCAGCATCAAATGTGAATTCGCTTAAATCTAAATGGAGTCTGGTCTCTGTGTGACCAAACTAGCCTGAACACCAGACTCCATGCAGAAATCACCTTATTTAACAATGAGGGTGGTTAAATAAAGACCAAACTGCATTCATAAACAACTTCTTTGTGAACTGAACATCTGAAAGCTCAGAGAGACTCACGGCCAGGACACCGTCTTCGCTGATGACCAGGTACCCGAGCTGGTCCGGGATTCGCTCCAGACCCGCAGTGAGCGCTGCTGTGGCCTGAAAGGAGGACGACATCATCAGGATAACGTCATGAAGCTAAAAGGAAGCGATGTTTGATGACTCATCGGTACACTGATGAATGAAGATCAGCAGGACAAGAAGTGCATTTCCTCAGGTCGAAGCTTCAGAGACTCACTAAACAGCCTTAGATCATTCTTGCAGTAACAATTCTGGATCTTCATCAGGTATGACCTGTGGTTCTCAGGCGCCAATGGGGTCACCCATTTAAAGCTGGTTTCTTGGTTACCATGGTTACATTCGTCCTGCATACATGACACACACTCCCTGTTTCACAGGGACACAGGTGAGAGCCCAGGGCGCAGGTAAACCCGCTCCGAACATCACTCCCCCTCCTCTCTGTTTGTACCACTCCCTTCCTGAAAGGGGGCGCTGTTGCTGTCCCACAGGTATTTGCATTGAGCCCGATTATTGATTATTGATCAGTGATTGTAACTCTGAAGAGGGCTCCAAGCTTCATCCTTGGAGCGCTCTGAGTTTCATCCTTTGAAGTGAAGCATTTCCGCTTATTTATCTTCATTGTTCACATAGAGGCTAACGGGAAGCTAACTGCGTTTATGAACGGCACACAACGGACAGTCTGAGGTCCGTGAACGCCTCACCGAGGCACTAAACGCTGAATTAAAAAAAACCCCCCAAAACGAGAATCAAAGTAAAACTTTAAACTCACCATGTTCGTCTTCTTCTGCTTCTACAGCCCGCAGCTGCGCATTTCCGTCTTTATCACAGAGCCTCACGTGACTGCTGAGGCCTTCATGCGCTGTCGGTCAAAAGCATGAAACACAATCGGAGAAGACACACACAGACACGCACGCGCGCGCGCACACATGCGCACAGTGCGGACTGACGGTCTGTGCTTGTTCCGGTTATGAAAGGAAATAAGAATAAACGTTTGTGACATTTTAGGAATGTTTGGATTAATACCGAGGACGTTGACGTCTAAACATGACCTCGTTGTTGCCATTCCGATAAAGATGAAAATAAAATTTTAAAACCCCCCACACAAACAGGAAGTTTGATCAAATAAATGAGTGATCGTTCATATTTTGTTAATTTCTATTAATTTATTGATAGTTTCACTAGGGGGCGTTATATTGAAGCGGAAGTGCGGGTCAGCTGATCCCTCACATGACGTGTCCCGTGAAGCTGAGTGTTTCTCTCCGGGAATCTCACCTGCATCTCCGTGATGGCCGGCCGCGGGAAACTGATCGCCGTGATCGGGGACGAGGACACGTGCACTGGCTTCCTGCTCGGCGGGATCGGAGAACTGAACAAGAACCGGAAACCGAACTTCCTGGTGGTGGAGAAGGATACAAGCATCACCGAGATCGAGGAGACTTTCAAGTAAGATGGACTCCACACACACACACACCCCAAAATGTGTTAAAAATCAGCCGATTTAACGCTCCTTTCACGTGTTTCTGTCACGTGTCACCTGACCGAAGGTCCTGGTGGTCCTCATGGGTCAAAAGTCAGATCGGTTTTATAATAATTCGGACAGCACCAGACTGGAATCGAATTATTCCCTCGGTGACTTCAAAGACACTGGCTGTAGGGCAGGAGGCCGGCTATTATTTTCATGAAAATGCGAATGGACTCTGGTGTATTTGGGCCCAGTCTGTAACTACATCCAGCATCCTGAGTTTTCAGCCCTTAGATGATCGTTTCATTGAGTGTAATGGATCGATCAGCCGATCAATATATTAATCCAGCTCTCAGCTAATCTTCATGAGATGAACTCAGCCTGTTAAACGCCGTAAAATTAGAAAGGACTTCAGTCGGTTCAAGTGGAAACCAGACTTCAAAACCCAGTGTATTTTAATAGTTATTCAGTCTTTCTGACTTCATTAAAACTGCACATAAATAATCGCGATCTTTGTAAATGTAGCATGTTAGCTCTCAGACCAGACTATTGAAGAACCAGAGCATTTGATTAAATCTGTGTGTATGAAATCAGCATTTACACTGAAGGATTTAATATCAGCACAAATTAAAATACTTATGATGATAATAATAATAATTATGATATTTTATAATATATAATCTTTTATGCTCGCTTAACACATTTTTTCCTTTTGTTTAATTGTTGACTTGTATTTATCAGTTAGTTTCAGAGAAGTTGGTCTGTATTCCTGAGATTTTCCTTAATGGCCTCATGTGCTGTGTGACACACACGAGACTCCTTTTAAAAATCAGCTGATTTAAATGATCACCCTTGAGTTTGGAAATGTTTTTGATATCTTGAAACAGACCAGCTCTTACGCTGATGTTTCAGATCAGGAATTCGTGTGTTCTCTGCTATCCTTTACATCTAAACCTCTGTGAGCCACCGTTAGAGACGGATGATGTTAAATTGAAAATAATTTGAATGGTGTCTGACTTCCCGTGTTAGGCTCAGCAGTAACAAACAGACCAGAGAGAAATGTTGGTCCTCTGAGACTCTCAGAAACACCACGCCTTCATTTACTTCCTGTTACACCTCCGCTGGTTCTGCTCGGGTTCTGAGGATGTTAAATTGTGACCGGACTTTGGCGTGGCAGACTAACGGGGCTTTTCTTTTTCTTCCCCTCTGCAGGAGCTTCCTGGCGCGTAACGACATTGGCATCATCCTGATAAATCAGTTCATCGCCGAGATGATCCGGCACGCCATCGACGCCCACATGCAGTCGATCCCGGCTGTGCTGGAGATCCCGTCCAAAGAGCACCCGTATGATGCGTCCAAGGACTCCATCCTACGCCGTGCCAAGGGCATGTTCTCTGCTGACGACTTTCGATAGACGTCGAGTCACGCCCATGCGGTTCGCAGATATGTCCCGATGTGTTTGTGCTGTGATGTTTACTTTTATTTCCAGGAAGTGACGTATGCCCATGTGATCGTTTTTAGACCAAATCTGCCTGAGTCATGTGACCTGCCCCTCCTCCTAGGTGTTTGTTCCAGATGTGTTAACTTATAAATGTGAACAGATGTGCGAATAAATGAATAAATAAACTTGTTGTTTGAAGTTTTTTTTTTGGTTTAATCTGATGGACGTAGACACACCTGACGAGGTCAAGCCTACTTCTTGTTTTCAGCCTCAGGTGTGACGAGCTTTAAGGTTTAAACACGAGCAGAAATGGGCAGTGTCAGTCAGCAGCAGACAAACTCCTCACAGCGCCATCCGGAATTCTGGGTATTCTTGTCCTCCTGGTGTCTGTGTGGAGGTCCTTCAGGAACTTTCATGACATCCTGGCCTAAACACCTGGATCCATGAACCCACCACTGAGAACATCTGTGAGCTGCAGCAGGGGTCACGACCTGAGACATTCCCGAATAACTTACACAAAGGCCAGAGGTCATTCAAGAACCTGAGGATAAAGTTTGCTTGGTCTGAGCTTAATTAAGCTAACAGGAAGTCTTTAATGGGAATTTCATAATAAAGCTTCCTGTTTGCAGTTTAAATTATGAGGCGTGTTTCTTCTTTGTTGGTGTCGCTTAGTGGCGGTGGCATAGGGTGGCAGTCAGCTAATTCTGACCACAAAACAAAACGCACCTGAGCCTCACAATGGAGGAGGAGAAATGAGCCAATCAGCAGACAGGTGTGAGTAACGTGTGAGTTTGATGCTGCTTATGATTATCCATTTTCTGGTAAGTAAAAATGGAGGACAGTGAAGCTTTTCCTAGCCAGCTGTGATCATTCATCTTAGTTCCTCTAGATTAGTTGACTAAATATCCCAACGTTATAGCAGAGCTGATTCAGTGAGTTCTCACAAAGCACCATGTCTGCTCTTCTCTTCCTCCTAGGTGTTTTCATGACAAACAGCAAGCTAGCTGCACCATTTCAGATTCAGATCTAACCTTACTGCATAAAGAGGTTACATCTGACTGGATCACTTCCAAACTGGTTGCAAGTTTCTGCACAACCTAAAACTTCTGATTGGATCTTGCATTGTTGATACATTTTGTCACAGTTTTTGTCCGTGTGCATTACTTTTTATTTAGTGCTTCAGTGTCTTTGTATCGTCAGCCTCAGAGTGATGTGAGTCCCAGTTAACCCGAAAGTCTGCATGCTTACTTCTTGATGACATCACACTCATGTTTGAGATAAACTGCTTCCTGTCACAGGGTGACAGGGTGATCAAACAAACACCACCTTGGGGGCTGGAACACAACCTTCCCTTGCTGATGTTTTCCCAGAGTTCAGGACTGCGACTTGAATATAAAACAGGAAACACAAACACAGCGAGGTCGGCGTGTCGCGAAGCATTTTAACCCTTTACTACCTGAGGCTCTGTGGCTTTTAAACCCCAAAACATGATACGCCAAAAATTGGTCCTGGACAGGGAGGAATGCTGGTTTGAGTGCGGAGTCAAGGAGGCCATTTATGTGAAAAGGGAAAGAGCATCTCAAATTGAGGAGGGGGCTTAAGGGTACATCTTTCACCATCTTACAATGCTGTGATTCCAGCCATTCCCCAACTGTCTGTGAATGGTACTCCATTGGTACAGCCATTGATCAGTGGTTGTTGATCAATGGTCATGACAATTTACATATTAATGATCAAGGAACTGACCTCCCAGCCCATTGTTCTTTCAGTGGTGCTAGTTTCAGTCATTGTGCAAATGTACTATTTAGAAGTTTGGGGAAACCTGCAGTCAGCTGAGACTGAAGAAGTCATTTGCATGAGTGATGAAACGCTACATCCAGATGAACAGAATCAACTTTTTGAGATTTACTTACCTGGATGATTAAGCATCCATCAAGACCCTTTACTACCTGAAACATTTTAGCAGGTAACAGGTTCACTTGCACGGTGTAACAGGAAGTCAGCATGTGACTTGGCGGGACAGAGGTGTTCATCAAACAGCTGATGAACCTGTTCTCACAGCAGGAATTACCGCAGGTGACTCATGTGGAGGTGGAGCCTTATCACACACACTGGAAGATCTCTTACCTCACAGTGACTTCACAGGAAGCTGCTGGTTAACATAAAAACACCTGAGTTCTCACCTGCAGGTGACTCTGATTTTCAATGAAGTTTCCCACAGACACTGAGAACTGATGACATCACAGTGACATCAGTGCGTGTGAACTGATGATCTCTTCCCCGTGAAGAACAAACAGTGCCGAGGTTGAGCTGCTGATAAAGCCCACTGTAAATAGTGATATGACTCAATACTTATCCCGCCGGCCTTCAGCTGACCTTCAGGCACCACTAACATGTTTCTGTGTAAACAGTGAACAGGTTTTAAAGCCAGCATGATGCCTTCACCGTCACTCTGTCTATCTGACGAGGATGAAGACTCTCTCTGCTCCACTCCAGAGAATGATGCCAATGGTGATGATGATGATGATGATGGTCTTTGTTTTGGCGACACCTCTCCCTGCTCCACGTCGACGTCTCAGGTGAGGTCCAGGTGTCAGCTGGACTTCCTGTTTGTGTGTGCTGATTACAGAGACGTTTTCTGTTCTGTCTACAGACGTGAAAATGTGAACATGACAAATCCTCATCTGCCAGCCGATCACAACAACTCCACCAGGTGAGTCTGACAGAAACTCCTGCACCAGCTTGTTAGAACTTTGAAGTAACATCAGGTATGAACGTGTCATCTTGCTAAACTACAGCCAGATAAACTTCCAGTCTTCTGCTTCTCTTAACTCATTTCACATGTTTGTTGTAAAGAAATCAGTGGAGTAAATGTGTACCAATTGACCTGCTGATCGATTAGTAAATGATCAATGATGAATCAGCATGTTTTCTAATAATTTCCAATCATTCAGCTCACTGATCAGCAGTTCATTAAATTTTTTTAACTGATCTTCAGGTGTGAAACTCTGACAGATACAAAAGTAACTGTCTTGATGCTAGTAAGGAAAAGTTGATTCTGTTCATCTGGATGTAGCGTTTTCAGTGGGAGAAACATTTCATCACTCATGCAAATGACTTCTTCAGTCTCAGCTGACTGCAGGTTTCCCCAAACTTCTAAATAGTACATTTGCACAATGACTGAAACTAGCACCACAGACGAACAATGAACTGTGAAGCCAGTTTCTTGATTATTGATCAATGGCCATGAGTACCATTCACAAAGAGATGGGGAATGGCTGCAATTACAGAACTGTAAGATTGTGAAAGATGTACCCTTAGGCTCCCTCCTCGATTCAGAGATGGTCTTTCCCTTTTCACGAAAATGGCCTGTACACACTTGTGAACACTATATTACTCTGTTTGTGTTGGGGGACCGGATCCTTGGGGTGGACCATTTTTTGGTGCAGCGTGCTTTGGGTTTGAAAGCCACACAGACACGGTGTTTAGAGAAAATGTGTCTCAGCTGTTCCGATACTCCTGACACATAAGGGATCACTAAGGGTTTTTGCTTAGGCAGCAATTTTCCTTCTTCTCTCCTGGATCGCCTGGAGCTTTCTTTGATGCTTTCCCAGCTTTGACTAGTGTCCAGCTGGGGTAACCACATTTACTCAGGGCTTTCTTGATATGATGTTCTTCTGCTTCCCTTTTAGCTGTGTCTGTGGGATGGTGTTTGCTCTATGTTGTAGTGTCCTGATGACACCCAGTGGATAACGAGAGCCAAACTTTAAGTGACGAAATTGAGTTACTGAGTTGAATACTGAGTTACTTTCTGAGTAACCACCCTTAATAAACTTGTGATGATCAATATATTAAATAATCATTAGTTTGTTCATGTGATAAAAATATCAATTCACACCGGAGCATCAGGCTCTCAGAGGCCAGAGAACAATCCACAAATACACTGGAATTACAGTGGGAATAAAGTGGGGAATAAAGCGGACGTCCTTTTTGAAAGACTGAGTTATCACATGATGTTTCTAAATGTTTACTAATGTTTAATTGTGTTACAATGATCGCTGTGAGCAGTTACTGGAACGTCCACTTGTTTCTCTTAATATGTAGAGCTCACCTGTTCAGTAAGACATGGATTTGTGTTGAAGATGATGCAGCCAGTCTATTTCCTGTTTCAGACTTGAGCCTCAGAAAAGGTCACACCTGTGAAGCTGATTCAGTTCTGTGTCAAAACTTTAATGAGGATCAGATCGTTTAAAGTTTAATTTTTCTTAGGAGTCCTGAGGTGTTCATTGAGATCGCTGCATGGAACAACACAGTAAACAACATGGGAACCCACATGGGGAACAGCACGGACAATGCCATGGGGAACACAAGAAGCACCACGTTGATGTGAGTAACCTCGGGTTGCTCAGGTCACACCAAAATCAAGTTTTAGGTGTGAATCCAGTTCAGAGCGCCTCTGCTTGTATTCAAGGCTGATTCTTCCTCTGGACCACCTGTAAGACTCTGAGACACACTCATCTGCACTCACCTGCAGCCCACTCAGGTCTGAACAGGTGCTCTCTGTCTGTGTTTCAGAAAGCCAGAATGAGTGTATGTATCTGTCACCACATGGTCTGTTTGGCTGAGAAAACACCAGCACGAGTAGGGAGAGAGCCTGCTGATGTTTTTTGTTTTCAAAGTTTACCTGAGAGTCACCTCACAGAGTCACAACAGGGAGACAGACAGACAGACAAATAGAGAAAGATAAACAGATAAACACACAGAGAGACAAACAGAAGAGAAACAGACAGGCAGACAGAAAAACAGAAAAACAGACAAACAGATAGACAAGCAAACAGACAGACAAGAGAAAAATATAGACAGGCAGGTAGACAGATAAACAAACATACAGACAGATAAACAGAAGACAAACAGACAGAGAGACAGACAAACAGAAAATAGACAGACAGACAGACAGACAGACAGACAAGTAAACAGAAGACAGACAGACAAGCAACCAAGCAGACAGACAAAAAGATAGATGATCAAACAGACAGAGCAACAGATAGACAAGCAAAAAAGCAGACAGACAGACAGAAGACAAATAGACAGAGACAGACAGACAGAAAACCAAACAGACAAAAGAAAAACAGACAGATGAACAGATAGACAGACAGAGAGACAGATAGTGTGGGGTCTAAAAGACACGCTGATGATTTAGAAAGAAGTCACTGAAGTACAACTCAGAAAGATCAATCAGAAAGAAAGAGTCTAAATAAGTATCAATAATTCTTAAAGGTGTTCCTAAATAATTAATCAATCAATTAATCATTTACTTGTACCTTTCTCAGGTTTCATCCTGGGGCTACAGGTGCTAGGTGTTTCCTGCCCACCTGTGGGACGGTGAACCTTGTCACCAAAATGCAGGGTGGAGAGGAGACGGCTGGCAGCGCCACCACAGACCCCCACGGTCCTGGGAGAAAGTGAAAGGAGGCACCTGTTACTCCTTCATCATCTTCATCATGATCAGCTCCACCTCACACTCACCTGTCTGAGAGAAAAACACAAGAAAACCTAACCTTCACACATCTGAGGATGCAAAGAAGTTAACTACAATTCCCAAGATCCATCTTACCAACAAACATCCACTGACAGAGCTGCACGTCACCACAGGTGGAAACCAAAGAGAACCACCTTCAGTCTCACCTGTTTTGACTCCAACTGTAGGTTGGTCCAGCACATGATTCACAGAGACTCAGTAACTTTCAGCTCCTCCCTGTCTGTATTTACATCTTATACTTTTTATTTTGAAGGGACCTGTCCCTGATCACTTGGAGTTCTTCCGTCGTCTTTTACATGTCAGTTTGTGTCTCTGGCAAGGTATTAATTAATAAAGTTTGTTGGTGTTTCTGTGGAGCTGATCGGAGTCAAACTGAGCGTGTGCAAAATGCCCACCTGTAAATGTGACATGAGTTTTGACTGAAATGTGTCCATGTAAAGAAAATCTGTTTCCAATAAAGTTTTAAATAAAGTTTGACTCTCCCTGCAAGTACAAAACTGACTGCAGGTAAAAGTCAGAGGTCAAAGGTCAAGTACACTTCTATAGAAGAGGAGTTGCCCCGTTCTGGACATTAGCTACATTAATCTTTATTTACAGTCTATGATTGCTTATTAAAAGTGCAGCGTGAAACCCTTCTGGACAGTCACTGTGATGCGTCGTTGTGACATAAAAGCTGCGTGTATCATCATATGATAAAAACACATTAAAGTTTTCTGACTCTGTGCCAAATTCAGGATTTAAAAGAGTTTTTCCTCCTGGCAGTTAAACTTCTCTGAGTGTTCCTGAGAACATCTCAGCTTCCTGTCCAGGTTCCATGACAATAGCTGTGTCCAAATTCAGGGGCCACATCCTCCGGAGGCCGCATTTATAGGCCAATTACGTCACAGCGATGCGACGAAGGCTGTCTAAATTTGAAGAGTCCTCCAAATGCGTCTTCCTTTTTCCCAGATTTGAGGGATGGGTTGGGTGTATCCTTCGTGGCCCAACCTATCCCAGAATTCATAGCGAGGCCCAGCCAATTCCACTTTCCAACAATGGCGGCAGCTACTTAGTTTTAATATTACTCTTATTACTCTTTCTGGGTCACAAAATAAATATTTCAGATATATTCAGGTGAGAATGTAGATGTGTAAAATTCAAATATCTGATCGATTTATCAAGACATCACATATTTGCAAAAGTGCTCCGACGTTTTCGGAGACGTCTGTTACCCACCAGCTCGATAGCTGACTGGGAGGTCAAGGCTCACTAGAGCCGACGAGAACAGCGAACTCCCACCACATCGTTTTCAAACCCCCTGCGGTCTTTTGCTACTCAGGTTAAACATGATATATAAGTCACTTAAATAACTTAAAAATGTTATTGTTTTTTCAGTGTTTTATTTGTTCGTGAGTAAATCGGTTTTGCTGAGATTAAAGTTATAGTTTTCACACAGCTGAATAAACATCAAACAGAAAACTGATTAAACAGAAGTGTGAGATGGTCGAGAATTTATGCCAATGTCCTGTTATATTTTAGATAGCAGGGAGCAGACAGCTGAGTTTTTTAAACTCCTCCGAGACAGCTGGTGACGCAAATCTGAAGGCTAAACCGTCCAATTTCACAGCCTTGCACTTCCGGCCTTCTCGGTCTTCGGAGGACCCGCCCACGTAGACCGCGAAGGGCGGGTCCTTTGAAGGATGCAGCCCCTGAATTTGGACACAGCTCATAAACCATCTTTGATACACACTCTGTGGTGTAGACTGTTAAATCTGAGTGTGTATATGTTGACTAAGCACACAAAAACAGAAGAACATCTTTCATTTCATTTATTCACATTTCATTATGTATTTTTATTTCGGTTTCCTTGCTGGAGTTCATTAGAGGGTTTGTTTCTTCCGTTTTGACTGAGTTTTGTAAATAAAGTTGGTTCAAAATTAAGCAATAGCGACACCTCTGGCTGTAAGGACATATTTGTCCTGCAGGTGGCAGCACAGGAACAGTAGAAACATCAGTGTGAGAGTCCACTTTATGATTCTACTGTCTGACTCTGAACTGTGGACTAAGCCACACACAGCCCATCAGCTGATCAGTATTGATCAGCATTGATTTTGCTGACACAGAGATGTGTTCTCCTGTACTCTGTGAGCATGTGCAGCTGGAGCTCCTCAGTAAGACTTTGTCACTGCTGACTGGACAATTGTCTGAAGGAGCAATCAGCAGTATGGGAGGAGGAGCAGCTGGTGCAATCATGATGAGGGTTATGAAGGCAGAGTGAGCTTTAAAAACCAGATGAGCAGAGTGTGTGGAGATTAATTAAACTTAAATTATCACTCACTCCAGCACCTGACTGGAAACATCCGAGTAATGTTCACGTAGGTCGGGGTCAGGCTTACTACACGAGATTGCTTAAATCCCACCCACACAGGGCGAGCAGACAGCAGCAGAGAGAAATTTACCTGGGTTTCAGTTAGAAACATAATCAGGTTCATTTTTGGTATTTAAATCACTCATTAGGAAGGACTTTCCAGTCCGAGAGCGGAATAAATGTAGTTTAATGGGAGTGTTTGCTGGTACAGTCTGTCACGTTACAGGAGTCATGAGGTCAGATATGAGCTTTGTCAGTTATGAGTTGTGAGAGTGTTAGCAGTTCTGTAGGATCACTGGTGTGTACAGAGGTGATCCTATCAGGCCTCGTCTCTGAGGTGTGTGACTGCTGCTGTGTAATATATCTGAAGCTGGCTTGGCTTCAGCGACCTTTGATCAGGGGAATCAGTGAAATCTTAAACTCCGTCAGCTCCGTTCAAGGCGTCCTGTCACAGCACCTGCTGAATTCTGGATAAATGGCGTGTGAAACTGTGTGAGCAGTGAAATGATTGGCTAAGCCCTCCAGCCTCCAAACACAGGGTGATTTAAAAGTGAAAATGAGTCAGTGCAGGCGAAGGTGAGTCAGTGTGAGTGGATGAAAGGCTGTGACTGAATCAGTCAGAGTTCTGATGGACCTGAATCGATCAGACGCTGTCAGCAAGGCTAACAGCTCATTTATTACAAGAGATCAATAACAAACAAACACGTCTGCAGCTGCTGTTTTCATATCAAATCAATCAGTTCATTCTGATACGATCAACAGCAGCCGATTACAGAGGAAGAGGATGAAGAGGACAGGCTTGTTCTCTCTGAATCTTTGTTCCCACTATAAATGGAACGTCATGTGACTTGTTCCTGTCCTCACACCTCCCACAAACAAACAAATAAATAAATAAATAAACCCAGCGGGTCTGATCCTGGATCTG
>VUQG01041768.1:2153-13836 GCA_015106755.1 Etia nguti | reverse complement strand
ACATCGTCTGCCAGCACAGCCACTACAAAGCACATTCACGTTGACACATGCTGAAGACTAGCCCTCCATGTCCCCTGCTGCATGTTGTGCACAAACAAGTCATGTCAGTTTTCCGGTCACAGGCTTTCTCCATTGCCAAACATTTGAATGAATGTTGATCCATAAATATTTAATTGGTCCCCCATCCCCTCTGGGAGGAGCAACCAAACCCTCAATATCTGACTAACGAGATAAGGGGGAAGAGGAGACCCAAACTCAGTATGTAGAGGGGAAAAGACAAAAAGGAAATGTCAGCAATAAACACAGGAATATTCGAGTGCATGTGGCATCACAAAAAGTGGAGTGTGTGTTCTTCCAAATGAACGGACGCATCAAAGCACAGAATAACAGCAACGTTCCACTGATGTTCACGGCAGGAATGGAGTATGCACGGAGGGAGGGTAACAGCAAAAACTAGGAAGGAGGAAACATTCAGAACAATTAGGCATTCACTTTTTTAAAGAAATGTGTAGACTGTGTGTTGCACAGAGGGGGAGGTCATGGAGGAATGTACGGTGTTAAGTATGATTGATGGGCTGGGAATGTGAAAGAGAAAAAAGAAACCGGGAGGTGGATTTGCAGCAGACAGCTCATATTCAGAGAAAATTATGAAGAAAAAGTGATTCAAGGTAATTACAAGAAAAAGATTATATAGCAGTGATTTCTGTCTGGTCTTGTCTGATAGAAGCCAACTTGGTGTGTGACTCAACTTGATGACTTAATGATGTTCTCTGCATTAGCTGTGGGCTGGCCTGTCCAGGGGGCATTGACATTTTCTGATGTACTCATCATTCACAGACTTATAAATACAGCTTTAAAGACAGTGAGTCATATATCATATGTACATATAGACTCAACTGAACAAGTTCTGCAAAAGTGTATCCATTATCTTTCTAGCTTGTCCTAGCTGAAGCTTGGCAGAAAGAGGGTATACCCAAGACAAGTCATCAGTGAGCCACAGTGCTACTACATTCAGTGAGACCACCTGAAGCATGTACTACAAAGCAGGATATTGTCTTATCCCGTTAGGTTCAGGGTTAACCCTGGTTTTTCTGTAACATGAAGGTGGCTCACTTCTTACCAGGCTAAACTGCCATGGTAACCTATGCTGCAGACTTAACCTTCTCCGACGTAGGTAAAATTCCAGATTGGTGATCAGCAAGTATGAAATCATTGCCTACTGACTAATCAGTACTCCAGAAAATACCATCACCATCCCTGTAAGATTTTGCAGAACTCTGCAGGGAGAGTAGAAATGTCTAAAATATTTTTCTTTCCCTGATGAGCATCGATAATAAATACAGATTTTTTTTTTCTGTTGCCAGCAAACAATTTTACAACAGTTTTACTGTTCTACAAGTGTAAATATGTCATCCTATATCAGGACACCTACACACCACTGCGCAAAGTGACATCGGAGTGGCGTCTTTTATAAGTCATTTTTGGACGTGAATATTGGTATTGGTTCACTGAAGGGATTGTTTTGTAACGCCTGGGGATGTCTCTTTTTCAGCGAAAAAGAGAATTTCTAGTGAAGTTCTAGTGTTGGCATCCATAGGACTATTTGGACTATTTATAGTCCAAATGTGGTCATTGTGGATGTCTTTTCAATGTCAAACTTTGAATCATTTTAGATGTTGTTTTTATAATGCTTCTACATGTATAGGCTCTGTAGTCCCATGTTTCCAGAGGGTGGAGGGCATGTTTTTTGTACAGAAACAGTTATGTGTGAAGGAATACAGAGTGATCAGCGGATATGTAGAAGTTTGTTGCAGCCTCTTGAGCTAAAACAAAACTGAGCAGCTGCACTGTGGATTCCGAGCAGAAATGCCCCCAGCTTCTCACAGACAGTTTCCAAGATGTGTGCATTGGCAAAGACTGTCGAGTCTACCTCACTAAAATAAAAATGAACCATATATAATGCAAATGCTCTTTTGAACTTATTAAACACATCATACTCCTTTTAAAAGGAAACCCAACATTTGTCTAAATACTTTAACCATTATTATATTACATTTTAACATGGATTTTAATGTTTTTAAGATTTCATCAAGTTTCAATAACTGGCCGTTTTAATCTGATTACAAACAAATAAGTTGATTAATTGAAATAAATAAACCAGTTAAAGAAAAACAGGAAAATGTAAAATAACAACAACAACAACAAAAACATGTTTGAATTATGTTTCTTAAAATATTAAATACATATTATATAAATAATATGTACATATATATATTATATATGTATATAATAAAATAAAATTAGCTGTTATAGTCTTTATTTTGTCCTACTGCCTAAGGGAAGCATGTATAATGTCAACAGAACTGGTCCTAGCACAAAACCCTGTGGAACTCCATAATTAACTTTAGTGTGTGAAGAGGACTCTCGATTTACATGAAGAAAACTGAAGTCTGATAAATATTATTCAAACCACTTCACCGCAGTACTTTTAATGCTGCATGCTGTAATTGCTGTAGTAATATATTATGGTCAATAGTACTGAATGCTGCGCTGCAGTCTAACAGGACAGGCACAGAGATGAGTCCACTCTCAGAGGCCATAAGAAGATCATTTGTAACCTTCACTAAAGCTGTTTCTGTACTGTGATGAGCTCTGAAACATACTGAAACTCTTCAAATAAACCCTTCCTCTGCAGGTGATTAGCTAGCTGTTTTACAACAATATATTTTTAGATAAAGGGAAGGTTGGAGATTGGCCTATAAATAGCTGGGTCAAGGGATGGCTTTGTGAATAACAGTTTAACCACTGCCATCTTGAAGGCCTGTGGTATTAATAGACTAATCAAATTAAAGATTGAAGAATGAATTAATGGTAGGACTTCTTTGAGCAGTCTTGTAGGAATGGGGTCTAAAGGACACATTGATGGTTTTGAGGAAGTAATTACTGAAGTTAACTCAGAAAGATAAATTAGAGTCAACGATTGGGTACAGTTTGGTACAAATTGGTCTTGACGATAAGCCTTAAAAAAATCCAAAGTGGTGAGTTATAAGAAATAAAAAATCTTCAGTGAACGTATAATGAAAGGGAAAGTGTCTATAGAGATCAAAGCTGTTCTTTTGTAACAGGCTGTAAGCATGTTTTTTAGTGCCATTTGTTGATCTTTATCGGCAGCACACAAATGACCAAAAGCTAATATACTGTGTGTGGTCTTAATGGCCCGGCAGGTTGGTGTAAATGCACCATTAACATGGCCTTCCAATCAATCCTTATGAATGCTGTCTGAATCATTATCGCTAAACTGTCAAGCAGTTTTTTTTTCAGATCTGCCATAGTTGGTTTCAATTACTTCGTGAAACCTTCACTACTTGATTAAGGATGGTGAAAAACTTTGGTCGTAGTTATAAGACTTTCTGGCCTGATCTTGTGCTTATAATTCTTAGAGCTGATTAAACTTACATTTGGAATCTGAACTTAAAACATGCTCTAATAAGTAGACTAAAAAAAGCACTGCTTTTGGTGCAATTGTGTGAAATCAAAAGTAAAAGATGTAACCCCCACTCTCTTAGAATGTTATAAACGGACAAATGCAGTTGTTGTTGTAAACACAGTCTCATGACAGGATCATAGATTAGTCTGAAGTGTTTCAACAAATGGCCAATGCTCATTTTCAGACCAACACTGTCATTCAAAGAGATGCTGGTAATTGGAAAGAAAAAAAAAATGAAAGTGATAAGCATTTCATGATCAAGGCTAAGACGGAATTGGGCAAATACGCAAAGAAAAAAAAAAAATTGTTAGCAATGAAGCTGCTAAAAGTTGCTGTACTAGACTGTGAGGAAAAAAAGAGGAAGAATAGAGAGGCAAAGGGAACTGGATAAGAGATTAACTGTGTTCCGACCTCTAGCAATAGCATCAGAGAGCCGTCTGTGTGATTAGAGCTGGTGCATACTGAGTATAGTACCAAGGACGCTGCAGAGATGGGCAGAACTTCTGAGAGTATTAATTAGTCTACGAACTGTATTGACCTCTATTGAGGAACAGTAACAATCGCAAAAATAGGTATAGGGGGAAAAAAAAAACAAAAACAAAAACAAAAAAAAAACACCAAGCCTAAGAGTGCCAGTCTACCCCAGTCCTTTATGGAAGCCAGCTGAGTTGGAACAATTGCATTTGCAGGATGGCATATACAACTACACAGTATTAAGAGGTAGAGGACCAAATGTGTTGGACTGTGCTTCATGACTCCCAGGTTAGCACTGTAAACTGGGAATACTGGGCTCAGATTCAAATCCAGTTAGGAAAACTCTGGGACAATTAATGCCACTGTCGGTATCTGAATTGGATCATTCTACTTGGGACCAATTTGGCTTAAGGTGCCTGGACCAGAGCCTCTTTTCAAAGGGTTTTCATTTTGAAGTGAATGACAAGGAGAGGCAGTATGACTACAAAAATACATTTTTAAAAGAGTAAAAAATTATCTCCTCTCCAAATCATTTAAAGTGACTACAAAGAAAAAGTGACAAAGAGATGGATCCATGGAACAAGGATACAGAAAATGTAAACTAACACATACAAAACTACTTCAAGGAGACAAAACTACTAAAAAGACACGGTAATGTCACGGGACCGAGTAGTCTGTACAGAAACTGGACTCAGACGCAGAAACCCAGAACGGAGACAGCAGGCGGTTTAACAATAATTTATTGGTTAGACTTTGGAAATGTGGCAAGGACAAAAGCAATCAAATGTGGAGCTTGACGTGGCGTGGCCTGGGTAACGCAAAACTAGAGAGGGAGAACGGGGCCTGAGATGCAGACTGGACCTGGGCAGTAAGCAGTCACACTGAGGAGAGAGGATAACAGAGTTAGGGAAGTAGTGGAGGGAGCCCTGAAATGGTAAGTAATTTGTATAGCTATTCTTACTTTCAGGAGGAGAAACGGAGCGAGGAGGGCGACAGGGATCTGGGGTGAGCTGAGTGGTGTGGAGAGGCTGACCTGAGATCCGGAGGGTCCAGATGGAGCGTGATGGCAGGAGGGCAGAAAGGTGATGCACAGAGTGATTTCCAGAATTGTGGCTTGGTATCCTGAGTCCGAGAGTAGAGCATGAGCCAACAGTTTGAACCAGGGTGAATCCAGAAACTGCAGCGCAGGAAAGTTTGGTTAGCAAGGTACATCACAGAGAGAACTTGAAACATGCGAGCCGGCTACCAACATGGGTTGATGATGAACTGGCAGTGAATGAATGTCAGTATGAGGTTTAAATCACTCTGGCTTGATTGCCTGCAATCAGCTCCAGGTGTGAAGGAACTGGAGGAGGTGGCCCTGCCCAGGGGTGGATCCCAGGTAGGTTCAGGAGCCTGATGGAAATTCCAGCCACACACCGCGGACCATGACAGGTAAGGAATTAAAAAAAAAAACAACTGAACAGACCAGTAAGCAACCAGAAGCAGACACATAATGACTACAAAGCAATCTGAAAAAACACCAAATTGTTACAAAGGTGCTAACTAAAGTGACAAAAACAATTACAAAGCAAACAGCAAACAATATATTTTCATATCTAGCATATCTATTTATTTTCATATATTGTTAATTTGATTCTATCAAATCTATTGTACTGAACAAAAATGAATATTAATAATTACAGTCTTTCCACTAATTGCAGTTATTATTGCTTCTAAATTATGACTTATCAACAATCATTCGTTGATGTGGGGAATTTAACTAACCTGCCATTTTTGCCTTTAACATCTTCAAAAAAGTCCAAGTTTCACCAGAGACAGTGTGATAAATACTGTTTCTCTCTGACAGCTTTCATATTGTCCAGATAAAATCTTTGCTACACAGTCATTCATTGAAGATTGATGATATGACTAAGTTTTCAAAAGCGCCTGAAAGAAAGTTATCGTGGTTGAAAGCTTTTCATAGGCCATAATTAAAACGAATGTTGCCTCCAGAGTGACTGGCTGCTTAACTTTTGTTTGTTGTAAATTTATGGTGAGAGCCAGAATATGAAGTGCCAAAAGTGCAGAAGGAAGGAAATGATAAATAAGAGATATGTACCGACAGGAGAAACAGATGAGAGGAAAAGAGTAGAAGGCAGAGAATAAAAAAATTAGTCTGAAGTGTAAGTAACCAAGTGCTTTTGGCAGATCATTGTTCTCTGAAGATCTTCACTGGAGGAGCTCATTCTTCCTCCTGTTTTCTCTTTGTTCAACTTTATGTCAGATTCTTTTCTTCACTGTCTTTTAATTCCTAGACAGACTATATGACATCCTTTTCCTCTCGTATTGCATAGTATCAGCAGAGATAGTGTTTTCCTTCCAAATGTCTTTCTGTTTGTACACAGCAAGCCAGCCGAAGTCTCTGGCGTTCTGTTGTTTTGCTTTGTGTATTTGCAAAATGTTGAAATGTGTTTCTTGACTATTGCAGCAGTGTAAACTTGAATATTCTCAGTGTTATTCTGGTGCATATGGTCTTCATTAGCATGCTATCTTTATTGACTGCACCCTATGGTATTGGTTTGGGAAATGGTCTTTCCCATTTTTTAGGCTTCACGATCCTCATGCACAATGCCAGATCTATGAAGATATCTTTGCAAGTCTGGTATGAAACAGTCTATGAATCAGTCTAACTAAATGCATCATCACAATGAAGAGTTGGAAAGTTCTAAAATGCACTTAATGAAAATGGTGGCATGAGTATCTTGGTGATATATCAGGCATACCATTATGATCATTGAAAGGTGAAGTGAGTAACATGGAGTATCTCTTTGTCATGCCAATTGTTAGTGGGTGGGATATATAATGGTGCAAGTTAACAATTTGTCCTCAAAATTGATGTGTTAGAAGCCAGAGAAATTGGTCAGTTTGACAAGGGTTAAATTTTGATGGCTAGACGTCCCGGTCAGAGCATCTCCAAAACTGCAGCTCTTGAGGAGTGTTCTCCAGTCTGCAATGGACAGTGTCTATCAAAATTGGTCCAAGGAAGGAACAGTGGTGAATCAGCAACAGGGTTCTGAGTAGCCAGGGCTCACTTACGCACATGGGGAGTGAAAGCTGGCCATATGTGTGGTCCAGCCCAAAAGATAAGGTACCGTAGCTCAAATTGGTAAAAAAAAAAAGAAAGAAAAAAAAAAGAATGCTGCTTCTGATAAAAAATATGCATTTACCTGTGAAACAGGTAAACAGAAATAGGGGGCAGGAGTCTATTCCAGCTGTCATAGGGCGAGAATTGGGGCACAACCTGGACAGATCACCAGTCTATCACAGGGAGACAGACAACCACTCACGCCTAACAGCCTAACCCCACTAACTACATGTACTTAGAGAGACACAAACAGAGCTTCTTGTGCTGAGGCAACAGTGCTAACCACTGCACCACCAAACTCTCACTCCATACTTAAAAAAAAAGTAGGAAAGGTATGATTTCCAGGTTTGATACTTTACGTTTTTGTCATTGACAGGTTAAACCAGAAAATGTACATGATTTAATTTCATTCACCATAGAAACATAAAAAAAATAAAATTGGGTGGTTGTTAAATGCAAAAAGTCTAACATGTAAAATGAAAAAAAAAAATCATTATGAGTGTGTATGGAAAACTCTCATAAACTGATATAGCTGCTAATGCAGCTAGTTGGCAACAATTTCAGAGGTAAGCCTGGCAGCTCTTCTGGTTAACCTCATTTTGGTCTGTAGCCAGTGTAGGTTTAGCTTATGTTTTTGTTAAGCAACTTTTACTAAGGCTAAGGGAGGTTGTATTGAAAATAATACTCTGCAGCAACAGCTGTGTGGACAATTGATGGACCCCCAACGTCTGGTCATTGAACTGATTATGCAAAACTGTATTTTGCGACATCATCTTCACAGACGAGACTGCTTAGTTATCATATGTCGTTTTTGTAACTCGAGAAAAAGGGCAAAACATGGCAGTATGTGAATATTGATGTGATAGATAATGATAAATTCTAAATTATAATAAAATCTGTTCATGATATTAAAATAGCCTGAAGAGATCACAGTGAATGTAGTAGCAATAACTGTGAAACCAAATTCATTCAGATGCAGGCCTCCCAGCAGTTCCAAAGATAAATCTTATATCTAAAGGTGACCATGCTTTTGTTATCAGAGTCAGTGATCTAACCATGGAGACCATTCTAACATAATCGTTTTTCTTTCTGTCAGCATTTTTATTTTCCTTTTAACTTTAATAAATTATCATTTATTATGCTAACAATTTGTGTTTTGCATATGTAAAAAAAAAAGTTTTTTCTTTTATCTTACCCTTACTGTAATTTTATCCTGTTTTGTTTTTTAGTCCTAATGTCACACTTTCTGTTTGCAGTTTATTCTTTATTTCCTTGTTAGTTAAAACACTGCAAACTATTTTTATACCAGTCAAGTATAACATTATAACCGTCTGCCTACTATTCTGTTGATCCCTCTTGCTGCCAAAAAACCGTGACCCATCAAGGCACAGACTCCACTGATGTGGTGTCTGAAAGTTATTCTGCTGTTAGATTGAACCACATGGGCCAGCCTTTGCTCCCCATGTCCCTGTCGCTGGTTCACCACTGTTCCTTCTTGGACCACTTCTAATAGATACGCAATTTGACCCTGCTCACACTCTCCCATTTTTCCTGCTTCTAACACATCAACTTCAGGACAAAATATTGACTAATATTTTATTAGCTTAATAAAATAAAATGTGTTTTTTGAGTGGACTAGTCAAAGTCTGGGCTTATATCTAATTGTACTGTGCAAAGGCTGTGAGCCACTACTCATTATTGTATTTATTTATTTGATTTGTCATATTTGCTAGGAAAAAGAAAATTGATGTAACAACTTATTGAAACATACAGTAGACAAGGCAAGTTTGAGGGAAGAATCTCAACTTAAAGCTCAAGAACTACTTCAACAACCGCCAAACAGCTAAAACAGTAATGAGAGCAAGTAAATGGCTTCCACAGAAAGATGTAAACACAAAGTGCGGATCGTTCACCCAACAGCACGTACACAAACACGCTGTCGGGTGCTGAAAGCCGACATCTCACAAATTCTGAAATTGCAGGTTTCGTCCCTCCGACCAAAATTCACTGAACCAGCAGCAAAAGAAGATTAAAACTACGCTTCACTCTTGAAAAGCATCGTCATGAATTCCCTCTTACCTTTGCTGTTTTGCTTCCACCAGCACTGTCAGCTACTGTTTTTTTTTTCTTTTCTTTTTTTTTTTCAAAAATGACCTCCAACAAGAAAGCCTAAATGTTACTTTTCAGTACTGAAGAAATGTAAACTTTTACAAATGATTCCAAATTACAGAACCCTTAGCTATGTCTAATAAACCTCTGTAACTTTGCTCTGCTTCACTTCAGCAGCATCAGGTAATGCTTATACCTTTAATGACGTCTCACAAGTGTCAGCTTTGTTTTTATACATCGATATAAAAAGTATGGATATGTTCTGATAAATGATCATAATTATAATATTTCTGACTGAGTCAAAATTGAATCGAATCGAATCGGGGATCCCCAGTACCACTAGCTGAAATGTAGTCCCAAGCCATATCAGAGCTTCCACCATGTTTTGGGTTTAGACATTATACCTGTCTCCTGACCTTCTTCATACACACTGATCATTATAAATTTGGGTGTACCTTCAAAACGTCCAGGTACAATGACTGGACTAAAAAAGAGTAGCCAGTGAGAAAGAAAAACTTTGAAATTCTGTCAAAAACTCTGGAGTACCTCTACTCAAGACTATGATAAAAATGACAAAAAAGTCTGGATCCAGAGTAATAAAGAAATTAGGAGTTAAATCAAGACTTTTGCATAACTTGTATCATTCGTTTGTAGAACGTATTGGCCCAATAAACCAGTTAAACCAAGTAGTATAGGAAGTACAAGAAAACAATTTTAGAAAAAGTTGAGGCAAAATTTAATATTTGAATAAAAATACCCTCACTACCCACTTTTACATTATGATGGCTGCTGTGGGTGGATGGGAAGGACATGTCTCAAATACTTAAGAATTAGATATAGTTGTAATGTTGAGGTATATGCATACTAATATGGAAGCAGAATGATGATGCAGTAAGCCATTTACCAGAATGTTGTTATTTAAAAAAAAAACTAAAATAAACTATGAGATATCGATTTGTACCTTTATTTGTTTTATTGTTCTGTTGTTTATCTTTTACATTTTCTTGTCTGTGTACCTTTTTGTTTTGTTAGGTTATTGAATGGACAGTCAATTGAATTCACAATTGTAATTATAATAGTCTTATTTAAGATGCTATAAGAGTTTGCTTCATTCCGCAACTGTGTAAAATCAATACAAATAATGTGTGCATGTGTCTACCTTTATAGTAGTGCACTTTATATTGATTGTATTTGTCATAAAGCCACCAAGGTGGCTTGTAAAAGGAGTGTTGACATGACACCAAAGAAGGCTGTTTAAATTCCAGTAGTAGAGGACTTGTAACTGTGATTTTGGGCTATATTTTTTTTTCTTGTTGTTTCCATGTCTCATATGGCTTTTGCGTGAAGACAGGGATTAGCCTTCCCTCTGTTTCCTACAATGTAAGCCGAGGTTGTTCCCTTCTTTTCTGTCTTATCTACTTTTGGAACAGGCCTCTAGGGAAAGAGAGACAGAACAGAAGAGACTGCATGCTACTGCATGGCAGCAAACAGCTTGTGTAGAAGTTGGTAGATCTACGCAGCCTTGGGGTCTACAGACGTATCTATATGTAGAGTCTGTGGAAACGGTTGCCTGATTTGTCCTCAATGTAAATTTGGTGTGCTTTGTTGGAAAAAAGACTATACTATTAGTCTAATACAACAGTAGCGAAATAAAGGTCTTTTCCTTTATGAACGTTTTAAAGTTTGGTATTTCTGTTCTGTCAGTAATCAGTAAGATCAAATTTAAAATAAAAATACCAGTTCACATCAGTAAGTCAATAACCCTTAAGGGAGACCTGTTGTGCTCATTTCCAACTTCACATTGTGCTTAGACTCAAATAAGTAGCTTTGTAAGGTTTTCATTATATACTGGTCCTTGTTGTAACCCTTTCATCCTCTGTTTGAAGCAAGCCATGTAAACAAAGCCTATGCACAGTTTTGCAGACTGTTGTGCGCATGTTGTAGCTGGTTACTGTTACTAGGGTAAAGTGTTATAATCATGTGGAACAATTGGACGGTGGGCTGCTTGTCCTTGTGGGGTTATTGGTTCTTGGCCCACAACGGAGAACACTGAAGTCATAAGAAAGAACAAGCTTCTTTGTAGTGTAGTGAAACCAATTGTTTAAATCAATAAAGGCTGTACAGTGAAACCTTTGTGTGTAGTTCTCATCTTGATCTTGGATGTGCTTTTTTGCATTTCTTACCCTTCACAGTGAACTTCATAGTTACTCACTTTCCTGTTCAGGCTGACTTTTCCACCAGTCATTATTCTTGTTATAATAATAATACATTTTATTTATAGGGACCTTTAAAGACCCTCAAGGTCACTTTACATTAGTAAGGTTCCATTTTCCAAATATCTCACTAACAGACTGAAAAGTGTTTATAGCAGTTTGAAGCCTGATCTTTGTGACTTACAGAGATTACTTATACTTATGCATATGCTATAATACATAAAGTACATACTTTATAACAAAAGTTTTTTCTTAGTTTTTTTTCATATATAC
>VUQG01041766.1:0-14991 GCA_015106755.1 Etia nguti | reverse complement strand
GAAATTCCAACACTAACACTATCACAAAGTAAAGCTGCAGTTAACAACAAAATGAAATAGTAACGTTAAGAGAGAAACCCTCCAAAAGTTGATTCTGTTCATCTGGACGTAGCGTTTTGTGGGAGAAACGTTTCGTCCAGATGAACAGAATCAACTTTTGGAGATTTACTTTCCTGGATGATTGAGAATGCATCAAGACGTTAAGAGAGAAATATTTTCCCAAATGTACTTTACATTATACCTGCATGTTTTTTTTAAACTTTCTGCTTTGTTAATGAAAATTTATCAATAACATTTTGTACTCATAAGACCAACCTTTTTAATACATAATCACCTTTGATTACTGCCATTTAGCCAAACCTAAATTGAAGTATCTCATATGCAATAGTGTTATGTCTGTGTTAATGACCTTGGCCGTGGGAATGAACTGAAAACGATGTCTCTGTTACTGATGTCAAATTCTGACTGCTATGGACTTCAAGCTCTCCTCCTTATATTCAGATGTATTTGGTGTTTAAAGTGATTCAAACATTGATCTGAAGTATTATAAGGAAAGAACAGCTCAGCAGACTTCAGAGGGAATGAACAGCATAAACTCCAGATTTAACCAACATTAACATGGTTTTGCATGAACTGGACAGAAGGCTGAAACCAAAGCATGAATTCAGAGGAAGATTCCATTAAGACGCTGCCCATTTTCAGCTAATACCAAGAAGGCGATGACTCTGATGCTGCCTTCAGAGGCTGTAGGATCTATTGCTTTCAAAGGTGGCCTGATATTTAAGAATTTAAAGGGCAAAGAAAAAACACTAAAAAGCACAAGCCTTTCTTACCAAATTGCACAAACTGGGACTGTAGTAGAGGACAGATTTAAATGTAGTATTTTATTATATGAATTTGTATCAATATAGTGCTTTCCTAGTTTTATTTACCACTCAAATTCACTTACTACCTGTTAACGTTGCTAATTTTGCGAGCAACACCTGAAGGCGCCATGATGCTGCGCGCGTAATGGATTTCCCCAGCGCTGCTGCTTTTCGGGGACCAGGAGCTGCAGCTGCAGCACTCCGACCACATTTAATCCGCAATACCACTTGATGCCGGTGACCTTGGCTGACGGAGATCGCCCCTTTCAGTCTCGCGTCGCCGTCTTCTTTTAACCATGGCATCATCGGATGGGCTGGAGGAGGACTGTGTGTTGCAGCGGGGAAGATCTCAGAGTGACCCAAGCAGCATCACCGAGGTCCGCCTGGGTGAAGCGCACAGAGCAGGTAAGGGGGGGCGGTAATCCGACTGCTTGTTGGACATCTGTCATCTGTCTCATTTACTGCTGCTTCACTGGGTAGGCGTGACATCACGGAGTCCGGGTTCGCCCGCATCCAGTACCGCAGACTGCACCCGTGGTGGTCCCACTTCATTTGTGTGCAGGAAACGTAGACTGTGTTGTAAACGTGCGTCATCTACTACCCAGTGCTCGCTCTGCCTGTAAGAAGTAGGCCTTCTGTGTGGCTGCCTTTAAAATATCAACCACACCGTAATGAATCAGGCTATGATGGAGGGGGGGCGGGGTTCCTACTAGTGTCATGCAAGTTGTATGTAGAGTCCCCCTTCTTTAATCATTGCACTGATTGTATCCCAATAATGGCATCCAGACTTGTAACCTCAGCTCCTCATTGCCCAAATCTCCTTCACATCATCAAGCTGTGACATCTTTGAATAAACACGATGTCATGATGTAGAAGTGGGTGTTCTCTCTCTCTCTCTCTCCTCCCCCTCTCTGCTATTCTCGCTCTCTTATTTCTGCATTTGTGAAAGAGGTGTGTGCTTGCAGCATGGGGACACACAAGTTGCTATCACACATGGACTGCAGTGTGTTGAGCCGAAGCTGATGAGAGTGCTGGTTGTGTATTTGGCTGTTTCCATGGTAATCTAAATGGCAGAAGGCATGGCTTGGCTCTCCAACTGTGAGACGACATGGTGTTTGTCTGTCTGCTCCACACTGGTGATGTACAGCAGCCAGCAATCCAAAGCGAAATGCCACTTAGGCCGTGAGTTGTGCTTATTCGTGAGGTGGGATTCACAGTTCCACCGGGAGTCTGTGGGAAGGCGTTCACTGTTGCTGTGTAGATGTGAAGCAGGAGTCATAAAAATGTTCTGCTTGCAAAGGTACTGAACGACAGACTCATGTGAAACTGTGCTGGATGATTATTTGCAGGCTGGAAGCACAATGCTATTTGTTTGCCAGCTGTACATTCAACTGGTTTCAGGTAAACAGCAACCTCCAGGTCTGAAAACTGAAGCCAACACGGAAGTGCCAAACACTACACTTCCTCTAATGGCCACTAGAGGCTGGCTCCTGGAATGAGTCAATCCTCAGATAGATGGTAAAATGTCCAACTTTACATGTTTACAGCCTCACACATAAAAGCTTTTGGCCATTATGGATAATCCCCCCTTTGTAACAGCTGTGTGGATGATGATTTTTAATTAAAAAAAAAAAAAAGAGTCAAAGAGTTTAAACCATTTTTTTCTGCACCAGGCTATGAACATGGTTTTTAATGCTGTGAAGTTGGCCATTTCAGTAAGGGACTCCTTGGGGTTTGACTTGCTTTTGGAGTCAGCATCAAGTTGCCATTAGTGGAAATGCTGTCTTCATATGTTCTGTGTTGGTTTCATTCCAGAGGCTGTTGCTCAGTGGCTCCAAAAATCCAGAAATATTGCATGGCATCAGTCAAAATGGCAATGTTGGGACTTGGAAATACAAATTCCAAAAGCAATGCACGCCTGCATACACCCATCTTTTATATACGGTCCATGGTTTCACAGCCAAAGTGATGAGTGCAGACATTGATGCTGCTGTATCTCTACAAATAAGAGGCTCGGTTACTGAATCACAAGTGTGGGGGTTGCAGTATAATGCACATGACAGGATTCATTCATCTTGTGGCATGCATGCCACACTTTCATTTTCACCAGTGTGTGATGTTACAGTCTGTTTGAACATCGGACTCCTTCACTGGGGGCTGGCTGTCTTTAGAGAAAGAGAGCCACAGCAATGCTGGAGAAGAGGATGCTCAAGTTCTCTCGCTGGCGGCGAATACCGTTGTGTTCATGCCTTCGGTTTCTACTGCTTGTCACGTTGTTGTGGTTGTTATAGTTACGTAACAGCGTTGGTGTATATGTGAAACTCTAAGGCATCACTGGCAGGGTTGTCCTGTCATATGCCGCTTAATACCATTTTTATCTAAATGTCAAATACACTCAGATCTCATTTCATCTCATCTCTGAAGCACTGTGGCAGATTTTTCCCCAAAAGATGGACGTTTCCAGTGCAGCATCAGACAGACAGAGCTCGGGAAATGCAGCAAGTGCAAACCTGCCTGTCCTCCCCCACTTCTCCATCCCCTCAGATCGGTGCTAACCCTTTCTGAGCCCCCTACTGCGGCTTTGATCCTTCTACTTGAAGAATCCTGTCCATTAGAGGGGAGGAAAAGGGGAGTGACAGATCTCTGATGGTGGTATTATCACAGCACCCTGCTGGGCAATGTCAAACTGAATCAGCTGCACAATCGACTGGACTTGATACAAATGACTTCTTACAATTTAAACATTTCCTCTGTGTTACAAGGTTGTAACCAGAAATGGAAAATCACTTGCCATTTGTGCTGAGTCCTCACTCAGTGCTTTTAGCATCTTTTAATGCTATGTGAAGCACTGAAGACTGATTGAGCCCACATACTCAGAAGTTTAAAGGTTGTCAGACAGGTCTTTGCTTTACCAACTAGTCAGCAGGCTGAGAACAGAACAGCATGCCATGTATTAAAATCTCTCCCCATGGACTTCTTTAAGCAGTGATAAGCAGCAGCCTTGATCAGCTCATACAGGTTACATTGCAGAACAATATGTGCAGCCAAAACATAGCCCAAAGGTGGATCTTCTGCATTCAAATTTTGCATTTACACTACCAGTCAAAAGTTTGGAAAGTCCTTCTCATTAAAGTTTTTTCTTTATTTCATGACTATTTATATTGTAGATTTTCAGTGAAGGCCTCAAAACTATGAATGAACACGTATGGAATTATGTAGTAAAACAGCCCCCCTTAGCTTTGATTACTGCTTTGCACACTCTTGGCATTCTCTCGATGAGCTTCATGAGGTCGTCACCTGAAATGGTTTTCCAACAGTCTTGAAGGAGTTCCCAGAGATGCTGAGCACTCGTTGGTCCTTTTCCATCTCAGCTGGGTTTAGGTCAGGTGACTGTGGAGGCCAGGCCATCTGGTGCAGCGCTCCATCACTCTCCTTCTTGGTCAAATAGCCCTTACACAACCTGGAGGTGTGTTTGGGGTCATTGTCCTGTTGAAAAATAAATGATGGGCCAACTAAATGCAAACTGGATGGGATGGCATGTCGCTGCAGGAGGCTGTGGTAGCCACGCTGGTTCAGTGTGCCTTCAGTTTTGAATAAATCCCCAACATTGTCACCATCAAAGCACCTCCACACCATCACACCTCCTCCTCCATACTTCACGGTGGGAAACATGCATGTAGAGTCCATCCGTTCAACTTTTCTGCGTCGCACAAAGACCAAAGATGTCAAACTTGGACTCATTAGACCAAAGCACAGATTTCCACTCTTCTAATGTCCATTCCTTGTGTTTCTTGACCCAAACAAATCTCTTCAGCTTGTTGCTTTTCCTTAGTAGTGGTTTCTTAGCAGCTATTTGACCATAAAGGCCTGATTCGCGTAGTCTCCACTGAAGAGTTGATGTAGTGATGTGTCTGCTACTGGAACTCGGTGTGGCATTTATCTGGGCTCTAATCTGAGATGTGGTTAACTTGCGATTCCTGAGGCTGGTGTGTGGCGGGGTGTGGTTTGTGGCTCAGCTGCAGGGGAGGTGTGGAGCAGTGGGTTCAGGGTGAGGTGTTGGGGAGGCTGACTCGCACACCTGACCTCCATCATCGAATCATCTCTCCCCTTTAAAGGATGTTGCCGGGACTGGAGGGGAGAGCGGTGTGGCAGCTGGAAAGCTGCTCAGACAGAAAGCGTCTAAACGTATACACAGTAAAACGCATAGCAATGTGCAACGCTGTGTGTGTGGGTCCTCCTTCGTGCCACATAGTTACTCGGATGAATTTATCCTCATCAGCAGAGGTGACTCTTGGTCTTCATTTCCTGGGCGGTTCTCATGTGAACCAGTTTCATCGTAGCACTTGATGGTTTTTGCAACTGCACTGGGGACACATTCAAAGTTTTAGCAATTCTCAATTTCCCTTTAGCTCTACATTTTCATTCTACAGTTTATATTGCTTTTAACTAATCTTGCTAACCGGCTAGCTCATGAAATGTTGCATATTTCAAAAGATATTTAGTAAAATAAAATAAAATAATGCAGAGTTAAAATAAAATGGGTTTGTTGCACTGGGCTGTGGAAGTACAAAACTAAAATAGTTTAGTTTAGTGAGACAAAACTTGTAATGTGTATAGATAAGAAAAGGTTTGCTAGCTGCCTAGCTTAAAGCAAGTAGCATTGTTCAAAATGCAGGCTGAAAACAATAAATAATAAAATAATACAGGGTGTTTTCATATAGTTTTCTAATGCTGTGATAAATTGTTAGCAGTGTTTTACAGTTTATACCAGATGGACTGTTTACAACCTGTAGTCTAACAGCTGAAGCTTTTTGCTCAACAGGGTTTATTTTTGTAATATTATGAAGCAAGCTGCAAGCAAGTACACACACATAATGTCAATAATAATGATAATATATATGCTACATTATTATCATTAAATGTTAGAATAGAACATATCTTATTAACTGTATTAAGACAGAAAATTATTTAAGTTAAATGATGTATTCATGTATGCCAAATGTACTGTTGCTTGTGCATTAAAGATGTGAAGCATGCTGACACTGTAACATTGCCCTGTCCCTCCCTGCTGTTGCCTCTAGCCTGCAGGAGCCTCTTGCCTTGCTCCCCTCATCTCCCTATTTGAGTCACTGCTGTTGTACTAATCTGAAATGCTGCTTCGACATCAAAGGCTTTCTCCCTGGACTCCTCTGCCGTCCTCGTACGCTGTACCCCACCACCATCACACCGCTGTAACCCTCAGTTACTGATGGGCCTCAGTTTAGTCCTCACATTCAGTCAGAGGCGATGGCGGCAGCCTGATGAGAAGATTAGGATTCCTTTTATTTGAATTCCTCATGTTTTATTAATCAGGAAGCCTTTACATAAGCCGGTTTGTCTCATTCCATATTCACTGCTGTGATTGAGAGGACAGAATAGCAAGCCTGGCACCTGGCAGCTCACTCCTACATGCATGTTGAGCTCAGCGAGGAACGAGTGCTAAATGTCTCCACATGAGTCACTGCACAGCAGCTGCAGTTGGAGATGAGACAGAATAAAAGGTGTGCATAGCTGGAAATAGAAAACAATAAAGCAATGTCACTTCCATTGTCCTCTTGTGTCTCCGTGGAAATGTCAGCTGTAACAGCATTTGGCAAGAGCCTTGTCATAAAGTTTTTGTGTTTCTGAAATTCACGTTGTGGACCTGGAAGATGTTTTCTTGTCTTCACTGCATACTTAAATTTCCCCTCTCACAGTCTGTGTGAATTAACCATGGGTATGTGGCTTGGATTTTAACATGAGACCTCAGTACAGTACAGAGAAGCATGCAACTGCAGACTGTTTACCCTAGGTCTATCAGCTAGTTAAAGGATACTTAGATTCTCAGTGTCTTACGTTATGTTATTTCACTATAATGATTCTAATATACTACTTAACAGTTAGGCAAATATGAATGAAACATTGTCACACATACAGCGATTATTAACATCTAGTTGTTTTAAAAAAAGGATTTATTATAAATCACAATTTACGTGTAATGTTCAGTGGATATTAGGTACGTAACATAATAGTCACCAAAATTTGTATCCCCAACTCACCACAAAATATGGAAGGAAGAATATGAAAAAGCAGCGCAGGCTAGCAGATTAAAAGACTTACATAGCTACCACCTAATAACACGTTTGTAAATCGCTGATGTATTGACTACCACCATGTTGGGTTTTTTTTTCTTTTGCTTTAAACTAGCACTGATTGCATTTGGTTTAGAGGTTGGTGTTCTAAGTTAAGAGCTAATGCTGGTAAGCTTATCTGGCAAGATGCACTGAACAGAAATCAGTACCTTCCTTCCGTCTAATTAGTAATAATCATAGGTTACAAATAAAATGCTAGTAGCACCACAAACATGACTGAAAGGTCCAGTTCAGTGAATTAGTGAATGCTAGCAGACAGCTGGTGGCTTTGCTGGCAATGCAATATTTCCAGTCTGTGTCGTCAGGCAGCTATTTTTATGGCGTAAACCTCATTTTCCGAGCGTCTAATATCTGCTATTATTTTTTTACAGTGCTGAATTTTGGCTGCTTCTTGATTTTACGGTGATATTTGGTGTGTCAAACGTTGAACTAGGAGAGAAACTGGCTGTAGAGACTAAAACTTATTTCTGCTTATTTCTGTTCTAGCTGTGGACATTTTAACATGAGCCTGTGGGGATTGACTTTCTTATATAGTAACCCTCAAGTGGCTTCACAAGGAGCTGCAGTTTTTGGTATTAATAGGATCTTTTCCATTATTAACTACCCAGGTTAGCTCAGTTCAACTCAACATGGTTTTTATGGTTTTCCAACAGGTGGTAGTACCTTGTACCCATACCTCTTTAGTGCCTACTTGGCCTGGGTTCCAGGTGATCTGAGGCGATCCAAAATTGTGACATCAACTGACTGCATTGGCTAGTCAGTTGCATCACTCGATGAGTCATGAGTGTCTCCTTCACAAAAATCCAAACCGCCATTTTTGAAACCCAGCAACGAGGGAAATGGCTACACAAAAAAAACACACTGTGGTCCCCAAGTCTGACCAAAAGCCTTACGCCAAGCAGCAGGTATACCATCACTTTGACATCCTCCACTATTGTGGCGTTTGTGTTTCATACAAATGACATCACGGGACTTTCAGCCACATTGCTGTAACAACCCCACGCACATTAGGTGGTACTCGATTGTAATGGAAAACATTTGAAACTGAGTTGAGGCGAGTCGAGCTGCGTCAAGTAGGTACTAGTGGAAAAAGGCTTTAAGTGTTACCTTAATTTTTCAGCCTGAAAGGTTCTACTTTAGGGCAGACTACACAGATGCTAGTGACTCATTAAGGCAGTCCTATTAAACAATCTATAATCATTTATTGCATTGTTTTATCAGAAGAAAGTTCCTTTGGTTCATTTGCATGCTAACAGCCAAAAATACTTCCAGGGTTTTATTTGCATCTTTTAAAATCAAAACTCATTATATAATTAACCAAGGGGTTCCCTAACATGTGCATAGAAATGCATTTCCACCACTAAAATGTGACATCTGCAGCTGGAGTAGATATGAGATTTGAGAAATTTTGAAAGACTTGTTAATAACTTACATAGTGGGAGAGCCCTGAATATGCTGCTAAGTGGGTTCAAGAGCAGTTGAAAGGTGAAACAGCCACAAGAGGGCTCTACTCGGCAGATGGCTTAATGTTGCATAAGTGCAGTGAGCAGTCACTGTCACGGCAAGTCCAGCACTGCAGTCACCAGATCTCTCTCAAAAAAGAGGGACAGCACATGGTTTGTCCAAGGCCATGCTGCATACGGTGAGAGCGGACAGACACTTGCCTAGGATTAATCAGCATTACTCTGCAAGTTTTAAGATGAGTCTGAATTGGTATTGAAGTGAGGGGCACTTCAACTCAATATTCACTTCATGTCAAAGACTGCAGGGATGAGCGCAGTGCAGGTGGTATTAGAACAAGTTTTAAATTCTTTTGAAATTCAATTACAGGTGGTTACAACTGCACACGGGAAATGAAACTTTTCTCATTTTCACACCCCTCTATTTTCAGAGCTGATGCAATTCCTCTCAAGCTTTTTTTTTAATCTCATGTCTGTTTCAAAAGAGGAACATCTTGAAAGCAGTGATGAAGGATTTAACATGGACAACTTGGCCATGATTAATGTGGAGCACTCCAGAAGTGATGTGACTGTAATGTAGGACTATAAATGAAATGTGGCTTTGCTGAGACAGTAATGGGTTGTTCAGAGTGAATGTTACCCTTGAGTCTTTGGTGCAGCATTGATTCTTTTTTTATTGGTTGGCCAAGGCTCAGTAGTACAGTGGCTAATTCAAAAGCACTTCGCTTTTTTTTTTCTTCCTTTTTTTTGTGCCAACTCATCTCTCATACCGTTGTGCACTATGCAGAGATATCCCCGGGTTCCACTGACTACAGGGCTCTGGGGAGCAACACAGCAAGCAGGGAAAAACATGACGTCACCGTTGGCCAATGTGATGAGAGGACATAAACACTGTTATGCAGAAGGCTGTAGCTAGGTCATTAGAAAAACTAAAGTCACCAGTCCAAAATAATGTAAAGAAAGTCATCAGTCTGTTTGAACTTAAAATCAGAAAAAGGTAATCCTCTCTCTCTCTCTCTCTCTCTCTCCATATATATATATATATATATATATATATATATATATATATATATATTTAAACATCAAGGTCCTGGTGAGTACCTGTGCATATTTGAAAAGCACTTTATAAAAAGCTTTAGAAATATCTGAGAAGAGTTAGCTGGGTCTGAAGACTACAAGTTTGAAATTTAAAAAAAAAAAGGTGTATGGTGTTCCAGAGTAATTCAAGTCATCTTAGCATAATACAGCAGAGTTAAACTGCTGGGGGCTATAAAATGTGTAAGTTGCATAATGGGTGATGTAGGCACCTGGGTTTGTCAACGGAAACAAATAAAAAACAAGGTCTGTGGTTCTGGTTTTGAGCAACAACCTTGGGGCGTGAAAATTAAAGCCAATGGGAGAAGTGCCAAAAACTGCAGTTGCTTGAGTGGCGTCTTGAGGCTGGCTCTTAAAAGCCAGTCAGTCTTCACAGACTCGCACAATGTAAGAGCGCAAATGAACATGTTTAGAGTCTGGTACCAGGAGCAGTTTTGGGCTCTATGACTATTTACCATTATATATATTTTTGTTTATAGCTCATAAGTTTGGCTTTTATTAAGGCTCAGGCTTAAGGCTCAAGGTAGCCAGCAGCTGTCTCCTCAATTTTATCCCACAGAACTGGCCCTCTGAGTGACTGTCTTGTAATATTAGTTACAAAATATCAAAAGTAGGCATTACAAACATAAAATAAGCAATATGAGTAAATAAAAGAAGTGCTACTGGGGCCCCTCAAACAGCACAGAGTTCTCATGGTTTGGAACGATGGGGAAAAAAAAGAGAAGTCTAAATATTATGCTTTATGATATTTTACTTATAATAATTATACTTGGGTAGGTTTAGAAAAAAATACACCAATGCATATTGTTAATGTCTTCAAAATAAAATCCTCTATTACTTTTTCAAACCTATCTAAAGTGCCTGGACTTGGATTTCTTGTGAGATTTTGTGGGGGCATAATGTTTTACAAAATATGCAATGTGGACTTGAACAGTAAAAGGTAAACAGCTTAAATTCTCAGAATTTGAATTATGCTCTCCGTGCTATCATCACGTACACAGTACTTAGGGCCTATTTGATAACGAATGGCAAGGAAGGACTGCAGAGCTGGTGATAATTCTAGGTTTTGTCCTCACAATTTGATGTTTTTAAACTTCAGGGCAGAAAGGTAATTTCCTAATCAGAGTGGTTAAGGTTAAAAAGCTTTAGAAGACTGACACAGTGGAATGGTAAGGCTTTTGACTTTGACTGAAACCCGAGAAACTTCCCGAGCAATTTGACCATCTCGGTGAAGGGAAGAGGGAGCTGTCTGACACAAGGATGTAATTAACATCAAAGCAATAACATGTGATGATGTGCTAATTCTTTTTCAAGCAGGTTTTTCCCCTCTCGTAGAAAAAGATGAATATAAATAGGCTGATAGTCTTTGTCTCTTTGTCTCCGAGTACACACTTGATTGAACGGCAGCACAAACACGACTGGTATAGATGTACCATCCCCTCCCCGCTGCACGCACACACACGCTACTGTCTCCCCTCCCCCCAGCTACAAAACAAAATCTCTACAAAAACAAGGATGTCTCACGTACACTGGGACTTTAACATGGTTCTCTGGTGCGTTTGAGTCCTCGACAGTATCTGCAAAATTAAAAACAGAGTGGCGGTGAAGCCTTGCCCAGAGAGATGAATGGCTTGTGGCTTGTATTTATTGCTCTGCATGCTGCCCACAGTAAGCTTAATGTTTTCACACCAAACAGAGCTTCGCTTTTGTGCCTTACTGTGATCTCTCTGCCTCTGATCTGCACTGCAATGGAGCAACACTGGCTTTACTGCATGTTTGTAGTAATAGTTTATCCATCTCATGTCTTAATGTGAGCTTTAAGAGAGATACCGTTTGCTATATGTGTAACTAGACAGAGATGTACCCAGTCGCTGGGAAGCTATTCGAGTTAAGCTGTCAGCCATTTACACATAATGTATCTTTTATGAATGTTTCATGTGCTGACCTAATTCCTTTCAGAGCTGAGTAAAAGCAATATGTTGCACATGAGAAGACATCAGAGCATCCAGCTGATCCTTTTGACATCCTCGGCCCACGACGAGGGGATAGGAAGGGTCGGCCAAATGGAAACAGAGCTGCGATGTGAAAGTCGTGAATAGAGGCTGTAGACCGCCCCGGCAGAGTTATTTTCAGCCATTTGTCTCTACAAAAGCTATACTGCATCCCACAGAGATGGGGAATAAAACAGACACACAAGCAGATACTGTACTTTGCTCTCCGCCTTACGTGTAATTAAACCGCCCGCTTAAGCCTAGAGTTAAGAGACTGATCACTCTGACAGACTTGAATGTTTCAGCAGTGTTAAACAAGGACGAGGATCAGGAAGAGGAGGGGGAGGAGGGGGTGCTGCAGCTGCAAAAACCAGTGCGCTGAGTGTGGGTGCTGTTGCTGAACTCCATCTAGAATTAAGTAAAATCAAACTGCTGTTCCAATGTGACGAGAGCTAACCCAAAGAAATTCATGCAGGGAAAAAGTGTGGCTGCTCAAAACACAGATGTGTCACTTTATCTGATGAGAATGACAAACCTGTTTGATTTCATGAGCTTGCCAGACTACTGCGAGACCAATTAGTCGCATCACTGATGGACGCGATACTGCAGGCTGTGCTCACAAGTAAATGAGTAAATTCGGTTTGTGTTTATGTTCACCTAACCGGAAGCAGACATCACATTTATGATCCTTGTAGTAAGAAATGTGAAGGCCTTGTAGGGAGGATGTCAGGTTTGATGGAAGGTTCAACAAAGCATGTGAGCTTTCTTTTGTTTTCTTCATCAATCTTTTTAATGATTGTCGTGCCAGGAGACACTGACGACCACGGCAAAACCTTTAGTTGTACAACTGAGGAAGCTTCCGACGGTAGTCCGTTAGATGTTGAGGTTTGTTTAAGATCATTCTTCTGATGTAGTGGCCATCTCTTTTCTAACGATAAGGTAGTAAAAAAGCGTACTGGCAGGATGTGAGGTTTGATGGAAGGGTCAACAAAGCATGTTAGCTTTCGGTTTCTTTTAGCCACAACCATGATTATAAGCTCTTTTGTCTAAACCTTGTATGCAGAAGCTCAGGCTGCTGTAAAAGACTTAGTAAAAGATGAACTGATCTCCAAAAGGTGTAAAATATAGGCATTTTCATTCTAAACAAGTATAAAGCCAAAATGACACTAATATTGCCTTTTAAAAACATGCAGATTTACTAAACTGGCCAAAATAGCGTGTGACCTCAGTGGTATCGCATGTAAGTAAATCTGGACGCTGGGGTAAAATATTCAAACTTCTAATTTTAAAATGTACTATGCACTTATACAAACAGGGTTGTGGATCTAATGTAATCCTGTTTTAAGTATTTGTGAATGCTTTATAGTGGTTGTATTAAATGGGGAAAGGGGGCCCACTGATACTGCTAATTTGGGGCCCCAGATATTTGTGCTATACCACTGCTTTTGTGCTTTAGTCTTATTAAACTTTAATCACAGCAGAGGCAGATAAAACATAGTAATAAAAGTGGTCACCTAATGTTAATCGTTTGGTTGCATAACAATATTAAGTATTAATTGAAGACGGCCCTGATTAATGGCCTCCTGCCATAGAGCTCTCTAACTGGAAAATGTGTCGATCAGACTAAAAAAAAAAACAAAACAGTAATTTGAAGACATCAGCTCGTGTTCTGGGAAGACGATTTAAACCAATAAATTAAAATAAAATGTAAAAAAATCGACAAAGTACGCTCTTGCTCTGCCCAGGCAGCATCCTGGCCTCCTCCCAACCTTGAAACCTCCCCTTCAGAGGAATCCCGGAGACTATTTTGTTTGCAGCTCACACACTCTACGCACTCAAGACTGTGTCTTCCCCACTGCTACAGTCCCCCCATCTGTCACTGTGACACTGCACTGGCTCCAAGGCTACACAGGCTGTGGTTGTACCTGATGAATGATTCAGCAGATTTAAAGGGGACCAGGGCAGAAGTGGAGCAGCAGCAGAGGCCTTTAGGAACGCTTACCTTTTAAATGTGGCTGCACTGCCATGCTGCAAAGCCTGCTTTGGAGTGAAATGCCACAGAGTCAGTCTCCTACTGCCTGTGGAGCTGCTCCCAGCCTGACATGACATTCCAGAGTCTGCTTCGTAAATCGCTGCCTTAATGTTGAGTTTGTAAGTAGTTCATGTACCGTTTGTGTCTTTGTGAGCACATATTTGAATGATATGCAGCTTTAAAAAAATAAAAAAGTGTAGTTACTTATTGTTTTAGTAATAAAACCAATATTTAACCTATACATTAAAAAAATCCTTTTTTTCTTTGATTCTTAATCGCGTCTCTGTATTTGATATATTTAATTTAAAAGACTAGCATATCAACGCCAAATGTGTAGTTTAAATAGAAATGAAAAATCTGAAAAAACATTAACCCTTATCTGCCTTCTGATTCGGTTACTTTGTGGCTTATCTCTGATGCTCAGAAGCTCTCACTCCAAAGAGAATCTGACCATGCTGCTGCTGAGGCTTGCAATCAATTTTAAAGTGCTTTGGTGCAAATTGCTCGACAAATGGACAGTCCATAACTGCAGGTTTGAGCATTTATACTGCTGATGTACAGCATGTTTCTCCATTTCCCTCATCTCCCCTGTGACTGCACCACAGTTAAATTCACCCTACAGATACACACAAACATTAAAAAGTGCACACATTTACACGTCGCTGCCAGTGATCATTTACAGTACATCACCAGTAAAAATGCAAAAGTGTCGTGATGATGTGACATCTTATTTTATGCAGTTTCACATCATCTGCAGCAGAAGTAGCATTGGTCATGCAAGGGAACATCAATGCATGTTGGTGCTATGTCTTTATCACGATATGACGCCATTATTATTGCAGAGCTGAGCATACATTTGCTAACTGAACAGTAAGATGACACCATTAAATAAATGCAGAATTATCCTGTTTGCAACCCGTAGCTGTACAGACAACTGAAACAGGGTCACTTTGGCACTGAGGGAAAGTTTAAATGCCATGAACGGTCAGGTAAGTAGCTGAGTTAAAACTGACGTCTGTGATTTTAAAGCTGAACTTTACAGAATCAGAATCAGAATCAGAATCGTGTTTATTGGCCGTGTATATGCACAGACACATACAAGGAATTTGGTTCCGGTAGATGGTGACTCTCAAGCACAGCATTGTATATCTCAACAACTTAGCAGCACAATTCACCCACACACACACATGGATATATACAGCTACACATGCATACACATACATACACAAACCTACACAAGCTGTGTAAACCAACCATAAATAACCAATCTAAATCTTATATACATAAAATACAGGATGACCGGAATGAAATGAAGTGAGATGAATGCCACAGAATGTACATAAGGTGCAGTTGCAGTCTGGCAGTGGGAGCAGTGTG
>VUQG01041763.1:0-10876 GCA_015106755.1 Etia nguti | reverse complement strand
CACACACACACACACACACACACACCTGTTTCTTCCAGAAAACACATCTCAAGGTTATTCTGACTTTAACAGGATGATGAAGTCGAGAGGTATTACTCTGAGGTGACACAGCATGAATCGCCCACAGGCTTCACCGTTCATCACGCCAGACAGTACCAAACAAAGATCGAATAAAAGCCGAAAAATCAACAAATTCTTCCTCAGAGCAGCATTAATATATTTGGTAAAGGTCACGGCAGATCGACCATGATTTGTCTTGTACACAATGTTCATAATTTGTTTGAAAACTGGTGCTAAAGGAAAGGTTATGTAAAGACCAAAACAGACAAACGTCCTCTCTGTGGAGCATTAATGTGTTCGTGGGCTTTACTGTCAGCGTCATAGATATTAATACACTTCTGTGAACTGAAACATTAAGCCTGAGGGGCAAAGAGAGGAAAACAAGCATCGGTTTAATGATGGGAGGTCAGTGTGGGTCCAACCTGAAATGGTTTGCCTCATATTTGTCCTCAGATGGTCAAGGTTTCAAGGACAAATTATCAACAAGTTAACATCTTACATGCGGAGTCCCTCAGGGCAGCGTTTCGGGTCCTCTTATGTTACTATTACATGTTTTAATAACTTGGAATCTGGAATTCATAAATTACTTTCTGGATGTCTGTGTGACCTTTACTGATGACAACACTCAGTTATTACACTAACAGCATTAATATACTGCCCTGTCCACTCTGCTGCTGTAAGAATGTGAACTTAACAACTCTGTGACAAATAAGGGCATTCTTACCTCATCTTAAAACACACAATTACATTAAGCTGTTGAAGGAGGTAGCTGCTGAGCAGGTTTACCTCCACAATCCAGGTCAGCACCAATCTTGCAAGTACAGAAACTAAAAAGCTTCTTATTCACATCAAAAGACAGCATCAGAGACGGACGTAGAGGACACCACCCTCTGGTTTACTGCATCCTGTTCTCAAGTCTCGAGATGAGTGTTTTCCCCATCTCAATGTTTTGAAATTTGGGGGGAATTTAACTGTGACACCAAACACTCATTGGCTAACGACGTGTCAATTGAAAGTCATTAACCAACGAGCCTACCCTGGATAATCCTCCTTTCTGAAGCCTGACATAAGCAACCGCAGGTATCGCCTTCAAACCTGGAAACTATGTCCATGTTTTAACTGTTTATGTTCACAAACACAAATGATTTCCTTAAATGTACTGAACTCTTCCTATTCCCAAATAACAGCAACAAGCTTCTGATATCTTTTTAAGCTCCTCCAGGTCCTCTGTGACCTGTTTGGGGTCAGCGTTAGGTTCAGATCCACTAACTGACAGGTAATTTTTACCTGTTTGGCAAACACTAAAAGAAATGTTATAACAAATGAAGTGTTAGAGACTTGATTTGAAAGGCACCATCTTCTAGCTTCAGCCTAGCTCTGACTCTACCCAAACCAGGTTTAGTGCATGATACTTTCCCGCTTGCTAAAATGCAACATGTCATAGAACAGGGGTCGGGAACCTATGGCTGCGAGCCAGATATGGCTCTTTTGATTGATGCATCTGGCTCGCAGACAAATCTTTAATAAAAAAAACCCAAACGTTAAAAATATAAAACCTTCTCATGTATTTCAATCCATTCATTTCCTACCGCTCATGTTCATGGTTGCGGGTGGCTGGAGCCAATCACAGCTGTCCTCCGGGACAACACGAAATTTTTAATCGGATAATGCGTAACGTACACGAGTCGTTGTGAGGTCAGGAAGTAAACTTCCCTACTTTTAATCAAGTAGGCAGCTAGCTTATTGCAGAAACCCTTTTATCGAAGAAGATGGCTAAAAGAAAAAAAATGAGGAGTATCGTAGTTTTCAGCAGGAATGGACAGAGGAATTCGCCTTTGTGGAGATAGCAGGTTCTGCAGTGTGTCTAATATGCAATTATAAAATTGCATCGATTAAACAGTCAAATATAAAGCGGGACTCCAACACACGACATACTACATTTGGACAATCTGCTGCAGTCATTCAAAGCACGCTTTGGAGAATTTCGTGAGCGCACTCGTCTTTTTAAGTTCATCACCCATCCACACGAGAGTGCAGTGGACAGCGCCGACCTGAGTTACATCCCCGGTGTCTCCGTCAGAGATATTGAGCTACAAGCTGCTGACCTGAAGGCCTCAGACATGTGGGTGAATAAGTTCAAGTCACCAAATGAAGATTTGGAAAGAACTGCTTGACAGCAAGCAGAGTTGGCGAACAAACACAAGTGGGGAGAAATGAAAAAACTTCAACCCGCGGACCAGCTGATTGTCAAAACTTGGAATGAGCTTCCTGTCACATACCACACACTGCAGCATGTGAGTATTGCTGTACTGACAATGTTTGGCTCTACGTATGCATGTGAGGAGTCTTTCTCACATCTAAAGAACATTAAGACTAACCTACGATCAGGTTTAACGGATTGAATTTTCAATGCCTGCATGAAGCTTAACCTCACCATGTATCAACCAGACTACAAAGCCATCAGCAAAACCATGCAGCACCAGAAGTCGCATTAATGGTAAGAAGTACTTTATTCATCGTTGGTTAGCAACCGCATAACAACGTTATTAAAAAGAATTCAGAGACTTACTGTACTTTAAAAGTGTTGGTCTTGCATAAAATGCACACATTTACTTGTATTTAGTTTTAAACATATTGTATGGCTCTCACGGAATTACATTTTAAAATATGTGGCGTTCGTGGCTCTCTCAGCCAAAAAGGTTCCCGACCCCGTCACAGAAAGTCCAGGTCAATCATTTAATCAATTAAATACATAAAAAGTCACTTTAAAAACATCCTGATATTTGCACTGATTGGTTTTTGCTACACTGATTTTATCGTTTTCTTTTGTTTTATTAGGTTTACTGAGATTCATAAAGATACTTTCTTATATTATACCAAACTTTTAACACAGCTTTTTACTGATTTATTGATCAATGTTACACGCTGGAGTAAAATGAGTAAAATCTTAAATCTCAGATGTCTCTGTGGACCTGAGAGAAACGTGAAGGCGTCTGCCAGCCTTCCCTATGACTAAAGGTCACGTGACTTTTCCAGTTGACCTGCAGTGGATGAACCTGCCCCTGTCCCTCTGTGGGGGTTCACACTAATGATTTTTTAAGACATGAAACCTCCATCTTTTTTTTCTTCCCATGCCATCTCTTGAGCGTCACTCTGAAAATGTGTCCAAAACATGCCTCCGTCTCAGCTTCCCGTCTCTTCCCTTTTCCTCTCGTCGGAGCTGACCTTCCTAGCATCCGATCAGCACCATATGCCTGTTCCCATGGCGCCAAACGCCACTGCCACACATGCACATATGAGTGCCCACACACACGGGCACACATGTAGAGTAAATACACATGGTTTATGTAATAAACTGCAGAGCTGGCATTCAGCTACAGTTACCACAGACGGATGGAGACACGAGGCGCTTTACAGACCGCCGGTTGAATGTTTCATAAGTTTGCGGCTTTCACAGAAGGAAATAAATGTTGTTTTGTGTTTTAAGAATATTTCTGGAGTTATAAACAACATTAGGAGACGCTTTGGCAGTGCCTCCAATTTTTACGATGACTGTGGCAAAAGAAATCCATCACAATCATATTACTTTAATAGCATCAGGAAATGTGAAAATGAAGAATCATCCCCAACGAGAAGATTGTCAGAAGACCAGAATCAATCGATGGAAACACAACGATGGACACACTTCCTGTTGGGCTAATGAGTTTTGTGAGGCTGTGGAAGATTTTCAGTTTTTTTTAATCTGGCTGTGGCGGTCTAAAGTTTGGAAGAGTTCAAATGTGTCAGCAAAACCTCAAAGAGCTCCCTGTAGACCAGTGGTGTCCAAACTCCGGGCCTGGAGGGCCGGTGTCCTGCAGGTTTTAGATGTGTCCTTGATCCATCACAGCTGATTTAAATGGCTAAATGACCTCCTCAACATGTCTTGAAGTTCTCCCGAGGCCTGGTAATGAACTAATCATTTGATTCAGGTGTGTAGACCCAGGGTGAGATCTAAAACCTGCAGGACAACAGCCCTCGAGGCCTGGAGTTGGCCAAGCCTGCTGTAGATGGAAGACGAGGTGGGGTTGATGGATGGGTCAACCAAACATCAGCCTTCAACATCAGAGTTTGTGTTTCTTCATTTTCTTTATGTTTTAATATCATTTCAATCTTAAGCCTTCACAAAACTAAAAGCTGCTCTTAGTTTCTATTTCAGGCTTCACACCTGAGTGACCTTTGAGTGAGGTCAAAGGTCACTCATCATTGTGACCAAAATAATATTTATGCGAGCAGAGAGAGGAAAGGGGCTTGAAGGAAGAGAGAGATTTTAAAGAAGGAAAGGATTTTTTTTTTTTAAACAGAGTTGAGAAGTCGAGCAAACCAGAATATTAGATCAGATCAAATTTTAATGAGTCCTGTGGCCGAGCTGACTGTGTACGGGTAAACACTCCGCTCTGCTCGGATCTCCATGTTCGTTCACCCCGAGCTGTATCCAAACACACACACAGATTAGGATGTTTAACAGCTGGAGTCGGCATGTTTGAGAAGACTCTGACATCGTTGTTGACCTTCTGGAACATTCAATTTGGGAGGACAGGATGGAGAGGAGTGCCAGGAACTCGTTTCCCCGAGCAGATGATTTCAGGGAAACGATGATTCCCTTCAGCTCGAAGGTGTTTACCCAATAAGAGTTCTGTTTAAACCCAGAGGTTTCCCACGACGCTGCGAGTCGTCGTCCTTTTTGTCTCCCTGGCGCCTCATGCAAAGAGCACAGAGATCACAAAGCTGCTGAGTTTATTTCTCCACAGCTGCAGATTTTCCACACTTTCACTTTTCTAACCCTAGAGACTCTCAGTGCACTCTGGGACAGACTCCAAGTCCTCCGTCTTGGACTGCAGTGGGTATCTGCAGTCCTCTCTCTGACGTGGAGATCCTCCGAGGTGCAGAGAACTGGCTCTAGAGATACGGGAAGCAGAGTGAGAGTTACCGTCGAGAATGTGCCCACTTGAAGGATCCATCCACCCACCAACGTCCTGCCACTAATCAAGCCAAAATCGGGATCAGTCAAAACGACCCACCACCCGCAGGGGGAGCAGATTGATGAGGATCAGGCAGAGGTTTGGTGGACCTGCTGAGATGCCTGATTCACAAATATGTTTGTCACAAACAATCTCTGATTTCCTGACGTATTCCAGCTTTCATTACTTTCACATGCAGAGGCCTGTGATGTCCATGTGCGATCAAGAGACTTGGACAAACTCTTTAGCCGATTCCAAGCAGAGGGAGGCGTGTATTTAAACACGCTTTTCCCAAATTCACCACAGGCTTCAGAAGAAGGAACACGTACTGGAAACAACAAAAATAACTTCCCACACGTCTTTTTGTCAGCTGTGGGTGAGGAAGTCTTATGGGTTCAGACCAAGAATAGTCTTTTAAAGATGAGCACACGAGTGGCTGAGTCAAAGGAGAGCGTCCAATCTGCGTGCGACGGTGGGTAAAAACCGTTTCCACACTCCGCTGTTTCTTTAATAAATGAACAAATAAAGTATCCAACAAGAGAAATGTGACAAATTAGTGTTGCAGATAAAATGTGTGGCGATGGAGGAAGTGAAACATGATTCATCATGTGTGAAAGTTGCTGAGAAATTCCCTTGTTTGGCTGCCAGTAAGTTGTTCTGACTAACCAGCATCGGGCTGCAGCCAACGGTGAAGCTGTGATGTGACTTCTGAAGCTGCCAGCTGAAGAAAGGTGGCAAGAGAGGACGCCAAGGACGAGCTGCGGCGCACCGTCCAAACACGACAAGAAAGGGAAAAAAGTCCAACACGCTTCAGAAAGACGGAGAAAAGAAGTCTGGATGTGACAAAAAACGAAGACTGCGGGAAACGCGACGCCTCACACAAACCCGGCGGGCGGCGAGGTTACAGTGTCACGTGAACACGAAGGCGCACGTGACGAAACGGACGTCAGTCAGACGTGAAGTTCAGCGCCGTGCGAGTGACACGAAGACGTAAAGCGACACACAAACGCACACCGAGGCGTTCTCCAGCCGCAGCTTTAGTGCAGAGGGATTCATTCAGCCTGTAAAAAGTGACGCTCTGATGGAGAGAGGCGATAAATTACACACTGCAGAGGGAGAGAGGAGGCAGGGAGAGGCCTGCGGGCACAGAGACGTACTGTACGTAACCTGTACGAGCAGGCGCCGCTCTGTGCGCACGGACAGGCCGTAAATTCATCCAGCAAACGTACATCCGAGGCAGGACGCTCTGTGACGTCAGCTAAACCGAGGCTGCGCTTAAAGGTGAGAGAAATTCAACTCTGCAGATGGCAGAGTGGTCAGCAGCCAATCAAATCACCATATGAGAATATCCTGAAAGAGCGAGGCGATGCAGCGTGGCATCGAAATGGAGAAGTTCAACACAGAGGAGAACGAAAGGTTGTTTATGAAAGTTATTCACAGGCAAATAGCATCCATCCATTTTCTGCTGCTTATTCAGTACAGGTCACGGGGCAGCCGCCTCCTCCAGAAGAGCTGGAGGAGGCGGCTGCTGCAGGGCCTCCTCCTGGTAGGACATGCCTCACCTAGGAGGCCTTCTAGTCAAATACCCAAACCACCTGACTGCCTCCTTTTGATGTGGAGGAGTAGTGGCTCTATTTTGAGCTCCTCTGAAATGATCGAGCTCCTCATCGTGTCCGAGGCCGAGCCAGGACTCCCTTCGGAGGAAACTCATTTCTGCTACTTTGCTCTGATTTGGTTTGATCTCATTTTTATGGTCACTACACAGAGCTGGAGGTGAGCGTAGGAACGTGGCCCTAGAGTTAAAAATCTACATCAGCATCACTGCCGATGGGCAGCCCTTCCCATTCACAGGCTAATGCTAACTGCTAATCCAACCAGCTGGCCAAGCACCCACCGTCAAGCGTTCATTTAAATCCTGCTTAATCCAAACCCTGCTGCACATACAGGAACCTGAGTGATCATTTCACTTTAGACCAGCAGGAATAGTTTTTATTAATTCCTGTGCAGAAACCAAAGATGGAGAAAGAGACAGCAGTCAAAGTCAGAGGTATGGAATATTTTTGCATCAAACACAAACCAACACAGATGATTTACCTTTTTGGAGTTGGTAATGTCACTAACTGAGGACGGTCTGATTCAGGTCCGGCCGTTCTTGGACATCACAAAAAAACTGATGAATTCTATATTTATTTTTATAAGAGCCAAAATCAGAGCTGTATCTAAATAAAACTAAAAGTATAATGTTGTACATGTCTGAGGACAGCTTGCATGTAAACAGGTGCTCACTGTGAGCGACCTTTTGACGTCTGGTACGTCCCCGAATTCATTTAAATCTATTTTTTCTGTACGATTCTGTGTGTGCGCCCGTACTGTGTGTGTCAGTGTTAAAGCTGAGAGGACGAAGGTTATTTTTAAAGGTTAAACTTCACAGTGACGGCCTGATGGTGGTACCCGTAGGCGGGAGGGCTCCGGGGCAAAGATGGCGGCTTTCCCAATTATTGACCTGTTTTGTTTCCTCTCCAGGAAATGAACAGAAGTCATGTGATGTCCTCTGAAGTGATGGAAACACGACGGCGTGTGAATGAGCAGGTGGCGTCTCTCTCGCCGCCTCTGCGGGAGCATCAGTGTCACTCGCCCCCTCCCATCAGAGGGAGTCCCTCTCTGGCACCGTGACCACTTCCTGCGGCTCACGTCTGTCTTCCTGTTCACGACACACGCCACTCCCTTGCCAGCACAGACAGTTACACAACCTGGGACGCCCGCCTCGCTCGGTTATTCTCTCTGAATGAAGTGCAGAGTAGTGACGGTTTAACGCAGTAAAAATACACATCGATTAAGATGTTTTATGAGTCGTAGAGGAGCATTAAACTCACTTCTATCCTTATAATGACAGATTTTTAAAGATGTTACCCTGTGATGCATCACTATATTATTTTTTTATGTCTACAATAAATTATGCACCCAATAATGGACTAAGTATATCATTTTTATCTTACTTTGTAGAGACTAAACCTTCTAGGCTAGTCTACTGCCATGATAAACGTGTACTTTACAAATTTTTTCATGTTTTATTAACTATTTTAATGTGATAAGATCTTCCCGGAATCTTTCGGCTGCCTCCGACAGCCTGTGGAGTCACTTCTGTACGATGCGCAATAAATTTGAGTGAAGGGTTAGACACTCGTACCCACTCAGAACGCCTCGATGTCCCTCTTTAGCTGCAACAGTTAGCAACACTAGCTAATATTAGCCTAGAAATAGAGTTCACTAATCACAAATGTCACGAAACGACACACAAGAGGACAAAAGGCCGTCTTTCTTGCACCTGATGTTAGCTGCTGCACCTGATGTTAGCTAAGTTACAGCCAGCTGGCTAATTCGGATATTATTGGCTGGCTACTTTCAGCAGCTAAATTGATCCATCACACATATTTCAACTAAACTACACAAGATTTTAGACATCAGTGGCACAAAGCAAAGATGTATAAGTAACACTTGCTTTCCATAGTAACAGCCAACATGGTGGCAGTTAGCCAGCTAGCTGTAAATTAGCTATACAGCATCTGCGTGGCACTGATGGGACTTTACAACCAAGTCAGCTTTGTTTTTATTGCACTGATACTGAGGTATACGCCACACTCACGGGCCACTTCAGCAGGTATCAGGTGTTCAACTGCTCGCTAACACAAATATCTAATCAGCTAATCACATGGCACCAACTCAGGAGTCGCTAAAGTTAAAACTTTGCATCAGAATGGAAAGAAATGGGATTTCAGTGACTTTAATGTGGTATGGTTGTTGATCCCAGATGAGCTCAGAGTATTCCAGAAACTGCAGATCTGCAGGGATTTACGGAGACAACCATTTCTAGGGTTTACAGAGGATGGTCCAACGCCATTCTGGAATGGCCAGACTGCTTCGAGTTGATAGGAAGGTAACAGTAATTCAAATAACTATTAGTTATAACCAAGGGATGCAGAAGAACATCTCTGAACACACAACATGTCAAACCTTGAAGCAGATGGGCTACAGCAGCAGAAGACCACACCATGTGCCACTCCTGTCATCTAAGAACAGGAAAGCTGAGGCTACACTTCACACAGCTTACCAGACGCTGCCTGGTTTGATGGTTTTTGCTGCGACAGTCAGATAGTAAACTGGTTTTAAAACATGATGATGAGTTCACGGCACTCAAGCGGCCTCCCAGGTCACCAGACCTCAGGAACCTTTGGGATGTGGTGGAACAGGAGATTCGTATCACGAATGCAGCAAACAAATGTGCACCAGCTCTGTGAGGCTGTCGTGCCAACATGGACGAAATCCCTGAGGAACATTTCCAGCTCCTCGCTGAACGTATGGCATGAATAATTAATGCAGCTCTGACATGCAGTTCATACAACAATAGAGCGAGACTCCAGGACAGTGTGGTGCGACTCACTGCTCACGTTCGTGCTTCCTGAACACAATGTGTGTGCTCTTCAGCGATAATAGGTTGTAAGCTTTATGGATTGTGTATCTGCAGCAAGTTTCAAATCTTGTCAAGTTAATTGTCACAGAAACGCAGTGAAACCTGGATCTGCCTGAGGGAAACGAGCCCGCCCAAACTCTGATGGATGGTTCAGAAAACGCTCATGAATCATTTCAAATTTGTAGCATCCTGTCGAGTTTAATCCACTTTAGCTTCCTTCGTTTCACTCCGACTTCCAGCTTCAAACTGTTGTGTTTACATTTGATCTGTCCTCGTATCGGCTTAATAAATCCCCCGCGAGGCGCTCTGAGTCATGCTGACCTGTACAAATGTGTTATACTAATAAAGTTTGACTGATTGATCAAGTTTTTCATGTGCACGTGGTTCTGCTGCTGCTGAGGAACGTCGGTTATTTCATGACCTGCGGTGTGAAGGAGGACAGTTATCAGCCTGACACGCTGTATATATGCAGTCATAAAGCAGCGCGACTGCAGCATCTATGCATCAGAGTGTGAGTGTGTCTGTGTGTGTGTGTGTGTGTGACATGATAAGTGTGCCTGTGGGGCGGCCGGGCTGCAGCAGGATTTACAGGCGCTGTAGTCGATACAGCGGCGTTTATTTAAAACAGCACGTCCCGGAACGACCCCGCATCCATCTTCACTCCTCCTCCTCCTCCCCAAGCATCTCTTTAACCCCCCTACACTGTCACCTCGTCCTCCTCCTCCTCCATCTTTGTTGCATCTGTTGAAGCAGCACCCCACACACAGTGCTCACAAAGGCTAAAGGTTCACTTGATTTATGGATGTTAGAGCAGAAGTGAGCTGTCAGGAGAGGCTAACAAGAAAAACAAAATAAAACTGATCGTCTGGGAACTAAAATGTGCTTTGTTTTAAACTGAGATAAAACAACAAACTGCTGCCATTGCTGCTCACGCCAGAGAGTGTGGAAACGAGGACCTAGCCACCGTGCAAATATTAGCAAACACTCCCCTTAAAAGCTTTCAGCTTTATCTCCGACACCATCGTAGCTTTTTGAAGGTCCCACGTATGAGGCTGGGGTAAAGCTCCCAGTTCTCATCATAGATTTAGCATCACGGTTGTATTTAAAACACAGTCTATAGCCACTACGACATCAGCCATTGGTTTATGGCCCCAGCTTTAGTATTTTCAGGTGGTTGATTGGCCATTAAAGAACATCTCATCTCATCTCAACACTTTAACACTTTAACACAAAGAACTCCAGAAACATGTGGCAGGGGATCAAGACACTCACTGGCTACAAAGACAGTCGCACACAAACCAACTCCCCAGACATCACCTTACCTGACACCCTAAACTATTTTTTCGCCTGC
>VUQG01041759.1:0-13329 GCA_015106755.1 Etia nguti | reverse complement strand
ACCACTGCTCTAGACTTTGCCAATCCTACGGTTGTAGCAATTTCTCAAATGTTTTTTTTCTGTTGCAGCTTAAGGATGGCTTGTTTCACCTGCATGGAGAGCTCCTTTGACTGCATGTCGGCTGTTTACAGCAAAATCTTCCAAATGCAAGCACCACACCTCAAATCAACTCCAGACCTTTTATCTGCTTAGTTGGTAATGACATAACTGGGGAAATGCCCACACCTGCCCATGAAATAGCCTCTGAGTCCATTTCACCTACCTTTGCTCCCTTTAAAAACAGTGGCACAGGCTAAGAAGCTGAACATCCAATTTGAATATGGATACACTCAAATGAAAGCTGAGAGTCTACACATTACGCTCCATGTCCATTATATAACTATATATAACTAAATATGTTTCAGTAAACAGGTAAAAAACAAAACTTGTTTCAGTGTCCAAATATATATGGACCTGTAAATAGCTTAGTGTATGATTGGCAAGTAAAGAATCTATACACAACCTGAGTTTTAGGACGTTGTGCAAAGAGCTCCGTAGCTTAAGAACGGTCTAAAACTGCAAAGAATGTAGGTATTTATCTAAGCTATATAATGTCATGAAAAGATTACAACTTGATGTTTAAAAATCAAAACAGACTCGGTGCTTTTAAGCTGGCCTAAGGCAGTCTGCCCAATCTGTCCATTCATCCATTTCTATTCCTCTTATCCAGTTCAGGAGCTGTCAAGGGACAAGACGTGAGGTACATCCTGGACATGTTGCCAGTCTACTGCAGGGCTAATACAAATAACAACCATTCAATCTCACATCTTCACTGCACTAATTAACCTAACAAGCCAATGCAGGCACAGGGAGAGCATACAAACTCTGCACAGAAAGGCCTCAGACAACTGGATCAGAACCCAAGACTGTTGCTGTGAGGTGAAAATGATTGCATCACTGTGCCACCACCGGTTATTTGGCTGAATAGTGAAGGGAACGTTTGACTTGCGATTAGGTCACAGTCCAAAAGTGATTTACAAATCACTGATATGACATTTTACACAGCATCCCAACAGTCTTAGAAGTAGGACTGTAAACACTGTGCATCACATAATAAATCCAAAGTGTAGAGACGTTCTGACCCGGGCTGTCCGGTCTCTGGATCCACTGATGATGAGTGCGTCTTTAGCATCCACACAGTTGACCTCATGGTTATGACCTGAAAACTCCACCGGTGCATCACTTCTCCTGTTGTGGACGACGATCTTGCCATCACTGACACCGATAAAGAAGAGCATTAGACTTTCTTTGTCTTACATTTTAGCTGTCCAATGTAAATCTGTATTCAAATAAACAGAAGCTCTTATGTTTTTTGATAGGCTGGAACCCACAAATCAAAAGCCTTAACCTCTCTTATGGTGACAGGAATACAGTAAATGTCTATATATTAGTGTAAACCAGTGCTTAGACAAAAAAATCAAGATCAACTCTGAATAAAATGACTTACAATTACCACTACAATAGATAGTTTGACTAGTCAGATGTATGGAAGCGTGAAAGTAAGTCTGAACCACTGTCTCAAGCTCTCTTTGCTCATTCATCACATGACTACTGCTTTAATTTTCAAACCATGACCAGAAAAATGTAGCAACCACCTTTTATTGTGGCCATTTTGGGAGAAGTATTGTTGCCCTTAGACATGCTTTCAGTGAAAGTTATTCCAAGCACAGCCTTGCTCTAACTGGCTCACACAAATGCCCCACATCGTTTCTTTGTGCACATTTTTTTCAATAAATATGTACACATTTCAAATGTATTCAAATTTAGGAAATGTAAAACCTTTTTCAATCCTAGCTCGATGTATTTGCCTTTTTTGGGTCTAAATTACTGCTCATAAAGGAGATGCAGAGTGTGTTTTGAATTTGGACCCTTCCGAGAACACTGTTTAAAGCTTATATAGACCCTGTGTCCCTATAAGGAATTTAGGATCAAATACGCAAAATAAGGCCAAGCTATAAGGCTGGGATATAGCTGTATCAGCTGGTGGTGTTATAACAAAGTGGAAGTGATTGGTAAATATAGCAACTCAGCTACAAAATGGTAAGCCACATAAAAATCACAGAGCAGGGTCAACGGATGCTGAGGTGCGTAGAGGTCACCAACTTCCTGCAGTGTCAATCACTAAAGACCTCCAGACTTCATGTGGCCTTCAGATGAGCTCAAGAACAATGTGACAACAAACAGTTTTCCTTCAGCTACCTTCCACCGCTGATCAGGAGAGAATCCGTGAGAACAAAGCGACAGACGTCACCCTTGTGGCCCGAGTAGACTTCATATGGACTACGCTGGAGTCTCCCAGAGTCTTTATGGATATGGTACACTTTTATATCAGCAGCCTGAGACAGAAAAAGAGTGTCCCCGTCCAGCTGTAACCATGGTAACAGTCTGACAATGAGATACAAGATAAAATGTAAGCGATTTCAAAATTGCGCGTGAACGTCTTTAAAATATGCAGATAATGAAGAATACTCGAACGATTCTTTATCAGTCAGAAATACGCTCGATTATGGTTATCCATGACTATTGGCGGTTCTTCTGTAAAACTGGAATTCAAAACTCTTTTTGTACATTCTCGTTTTACACTTTGACATGTCTGCATGATATGAATTGAAATAAGGTATACATGGGACTTACTTAGTTTTCCATCTGAGAGGAACTATTCTTTTGCAAATCCCATTGTACCAGTTTTGAGCAATCTTCACTCTGTCCTTGAGTCGTATCAGAGGATATCTGCAGGAACAGCAACAACCAAGATGACTATACTTTGATCTATGCGGGTTTTGAATGCTGGCGGCATTATCTGTGAAAACCATGCATATTTGACCCTTTCATCAATCTATGAATTTTCAGATGACACACCAACATTTTTATGAAATAAAGTGTTTTTCCACAGAAAAACTGGTTTGTTTGTTTTTTAGCACAACTGTGACGTGCAAACTTTTTTTCAGAACTTCTGAAACATCTGTGAAAAAACTATGGTTACAATTTCAATTCAATTTTATTTATATAGCACCAAATCACAACAAGTCACCTCAAGGCTCTTAATATTAAAAGAAAGACCCTACAATAATACTGCATCAATAATCTTGGGAACTGTTTACAGAAAGATGTAAAGCCTGAACTTACATATAACTCCACAGTACATTTGTATATAGACTTTGCAACAGTTGTTGGGATGGTCATTTTACACTAGGGCTGCAATGATTCAGTGAGTAATTCGATTATAAACGGCTCTGTAGCGTGCCACTCTGTTAAACGATGTAAACACCAGCGTTTCACCCACATTTACGACTAAAAACGGACCTGCAATAGAAACTTATGTAGGAGCAGCGAATTAATAAAAATCTGACAGCCCACTGATGACATTACAGCAGCAGTGATGATGACCCTGGCACAGAGTCTGCTGACACGCCGCGAAGAGCAAAGAGGTGGAGCTGTTACCAACACGCTGAGCTCAGGGAGCGTGAAAGAAACAACAGCGCTGTTCCTGTAATCACCACAAAACCTTTACTGGGAAAACGTTAGCAGGAGTCCATCAAAGCACCTGATCAACAAACTGTGAACTTTGTAGCTGCTCCATCCACAGCCGTTTGTTTTACACAGAACAATCTGCAGAAAGCCTCCTGACGTTGTATTAAAATATGCAGATGAACTGTTGACTTAGTCTGATAAATGTTTAAATTATACAACTTAATGAAGGCTGATGCTAGCAGTCCTTTTTTTTGGTAGTGATACCTGCAGCAAACTTAGGTGAGTCTAAAGGGGGACACGGGGTGTACTAGATCATATTTATTTCAAGGCTTTTGTAACATTTCTCAGACTAAAAGTGAAATAATATAAAATATTGTATTAATTAAAATGCATTAATAATTAAAAACATAAAAACAAGCCAATACAAAAATGTACATGGGCCATTAACCCCTGAGGCACTGATCCGAGGGTTGTTAGGTTGGGCCCTGAATTATTATTATTATTAAATAATGTCCACACCATCATAAACGTTCTGTTTCCAGCAGCACAGAAAGCCTTCCAAGAAGACAGAGTAAAGTTTTTTATGCCTTAGTTTAGATGACTTTTTGACTATATTAGACACGATTCATATATTGTTTTGCATTTAAAAATGTTTTCTTTTAAAAATGTCATTTTAATATGGCACTTACACACAGTCAAAGGATTTAGTTTAGTATGTAGTTGCAATTAAAATCACTGAAATTTCTAAAATGGAAACCAATGAGCAGATCATTTTAAAAGACCTGTTTTTCTCTTTTGAATATTTATTATTACTCATGAATAAGACTAAAGTTTTATCCTATTTGATTCAGAATAGACAGATAGATAGATGCAGCCTGGTACTGGTACTTTCTCTCTATGCACATTGTTTTGGTGATATTTTACTAGACGGGTATACTGCAAAGAAAATTCAACATAGCCAGGTTTATTTAAACGTTAGCCGGCAAAACCTAAACAACTGGAGATAACTATCACGACAGTGGTTATTATCTTTGTTTGTTAATGCAGGCTGTCCTCTTTAAAAACTGTGCTTTTTAACATAAAGGCGAGGGAAGAAAGTGCTGTTGAAAGTACATCTAAAGTGCAAAAACAATTAATGGAACACTTCAGATCATAATGGGAACTAAAATCATCCTGCATATGGACTGGGCAATGTGTTAGGACTGAAAGGATGCAACATTATTTGATAGAAATGAAAATCACACAGGGCTGAATTCAAAGACACCTGGAAAAACAAAGTGAAAAAATGAGGCAGGGTAGTCCAAATTTAATTGCAGCAACTCAAAATGTGCTTTGTATGGCTCCCATGCGCTTATACGCAACATCCAGGCATGCTTCTAATGAGGCGACAAACGGTGTCCTGGGTGATCTTCTCCCAGATCCGGACCAGGGCATCATTAAGATCCTGAACAGTGTGAGGTGCAACCTTGCAGCATTGGATAGACCAACACATACTGTCCCAGAGGAGTTCTACTGAAGTGAGGCAAGTGTAGGGAACAATCAATAGAAAGGTCCAGGAACTGCCCGAGGAACCCAGGACCCAGTGTCTATCAGTGGGTACAAGGAATTCATCCTGATACTTAATGACAGTCAGGTTGCCATTGTATAGCCTGTAGAGGTAATACTGAGCAATGTGACATTCTCCACAGTTTCATCCGACCCTTTTGTGACTGTCACATTTACTCGAGGTGACCATGCTCTCATCTGTAAAAAGCACAGGGTGCACAGTCCACAGTGGTGGACCTGCCAATTCTGAGTGACTGGCCCACTAGACGACATTGGGCCTCTAGTGAATCAGAACCTTTCTTTCTGTTTCTGATTGTTTGTTCAGAGACTACTGGTTATTTGTAGGGCTCTAGCAGTGTCCAAAGGAGCTCCTTAACCCGACCAGTCCTGCTGTTTGGTGAAGGTGCTTCTACAGCCTTGTCAAACTTTATTAGAGCACTGCCTGTCTCCTGGAGTATTCTTTATGCTCTTGAAGCAGTGCTGGGAGACACAGCAAACTTTCTGGCAGTAGCATGGACTCATGTCATCCTGGCACCCGTGCAACTGCTGAAGGATCCAGATATCGCCTCATGCTCCTAGTAGTGACACTGACCTACCCAAATGCAAAACTAGTGTTTTTAATTTCAGTGGACTCCATCTGTAAAACCATTTCTGTTTTGAGGGTTGTCTTACTGTTGCCCCTCTGTTGCACCTATTGTTAATGTCATTAACACCAAAGCAGCTGAAACTGATTAACAACCCCCTCTGCTACTTAACTGAATAGATCAATATCCAAAAGGTTTAGCTTACTTGTTATTATACTCTGATCAAAAGTGTATATATTAATATACACTCAGTGGCCACTTCATTAGCCACACCACATTAGTACTGGGTTCACCCTCTTTTGCCTTCAGAACTTCCTTAATTCATGCCAACAGGGATCTGGAAACATTCCTCAGGAGAACTCCTGCTCACTGGACATTATCTCTTTCTTGGATCGTTCCCTATAAAACCTAGAGACGACTGTGCAATAAATTTGCAATAGTCAGCACCGTCTGTCACCAAACAAGTTACGTTTAACTCACTTTCTTCCCCATTCTGATACTTGATCTTGACCATGCATACTGAGTTGTTGTCATGCAATTGGCTAATTAGATATCTGCATAAGTGGTTGGTGACTGCATAAAATGCATATTACTGCTCAGTGTACTATCAGTGGTGCTCTTTATTTTGAAAAGCGGCACAGTTAGGGGTCTGAAATTTTAAATTGCATAAAGTTAAACATTAAAGATTTATCAGCATGTTCAACTCTGACAATCTCATAGCTAAGGAAAAGAGGGAATCGCTTTAGTTTACAAACATTTATAATTAATTTTACTGACCAGGTATTTTTGTGATGAGTAGCCTGCAAAATTAACTGATCAATTTTCTAATTTATGCTCTAGTAGCTGCAGCAACAGCGTAAAAAATAAGAGTTGGAAACAGATTTAAAAACCAAAAATAAGTAAATATGCATCACCATCGGAATATTTCACAGATACAGTTACAAGCTGCTGTGGTTGGGCTTCATTTAAAGAACCAGCCTATTCATTTATGTCCTCTTTAATGGACATTTGTTTTTGGTCTATATCTTTTGACTTTTTTGAGCTACTCTAATAAGTCCTGTTGTGCTCAAAAGAGGACAACCTTGCCTTTCCAATGATATCTCATGTGTTTGGGTGGCTTCTTTTAGCTCCAAATAGGCAGGACATCACAAAAAAGTTAAAGTGAAAGCCACTTGTTTCCTCGTTTCCTTAAGCACACAATTTGCAACACAATTACAGGATACTGTAATTATTAATTTGCCAATTTTAACCAAAACGCTGAATGCAAACTGTTCCATACCACACATTTTGTGTTCAGCATAAGTTGCTACAGTTATCTAGCCAGATAGAAAGAGAGCCAACTGTGACTTAAATCACTAACTCATTCATCTCACTTCATAGCACACGCCTCTGGTGTTGAGAAACTTTAACAACTAAATAGTGAAGGACAGAATTTTGTGTCACTGAGAGTACTGAAGTAACAAACTTGTCTCATGACTGTGATGGATCCTCTGAACTTAGAACTATGATGCTTAGCATATAAAACTAAAAAACTCACCACTGCTTTTATTTGGAATGATTTTCAGTGTAAATGTATCCCATCATTTAAGTACAATATCCATGTTACTTCTATTAAAACGAACAATAAAGGCCTATTTTGAAAATGATTCTAAATAGATATGGTGCAGTTTTAAATTCTCAAAGTATAGAAAATATTCCTAAATAACTGCTAAAAATGAAATGATTTTTCACCTTAATTAGATGATGTGATGCACAGTATGTGTTTCTTCACAGAAAATATGGTAATTATATCTGACTTTGATGACGGATCGAAATAACTTCAATCTAGTTATTTTTGGACCAACGATGGTTGAAAACTCCAGTTTTCTAACTGACTCGAATGATCTAAAACCTGAACATGATAAGGGTGAAAAAACAAACAAAATAACTGACAGACAAGATAAGGACAACATTATGATGAGTCCTACCTTGGCTCTTGACTTTTACAGTGCTTGCACATGAAACTAAATAGTAGGATCAGAACTTAAGATCAGGTGTGAAAACTTTGGTTCAAACACTGAAATGCTAACTCATCAGTTTAATACTGTTAATCTGAGAAGCAGTATTGGGGTAGCTGTCTTAACGTTATTTGGTCATGAATGTGGGACACTTACTATCTTACCTTGTAGCTAACACTTGTACATTTAACCCTTTCCCAAAGCAGGTGATGGTGATGCCTGAATTTCACATTGTATTTTATTAAAAGCTAATTAGTCGTGTTTATCACAGTCATTCAGTTAAAAGTGGAGAAATCTTGAATCTTTAAAGTAAAATGAAGTCTATTTACTGGTTTATGTAAAAGATGTACTAGGACCATAGCGTGACTCTTTATGGTGAAACACCTACAGTATATGCAGTGAGACAGTGTAGCAGCATGGGCCAATGAACACTGACATGCAACAATCGCACAGTTAGGCTAACGCTAAGCTAAAAACACCCAGCAGCTTACTCATAAGTGTGCGACTGTTTTCTTACATGTCCTTCCCCTCCCGAGTAATGCCGGTGTTTAAAAAATCTTTAGCAATCTTCTTCCAAACAGCGTCCCGGTTTACAAAACGGTAAAAGCTTCTACAAACTTGAGAGAGGCGACTGAGAGATCTGTAGTCCAAATAAGATAAGATATAATACAGAAGATCCTCTGGCAGCTGAGAGAGCAGCATGGTGAGCCCTCGGGCACCGCTGTACCGTCCTCGAACTCTCTATGTCCGGTTCTGGGTGTTTTGTTTGTGTATTAAAGCGTTAATCATCTCTCACAGAGCAGGCAGAGACGAAACAGGAAGCCATTCTTGCAATGAACCACCGCTTGATGACGACACGCAACGTGTCTGTACGTCATGACGTAATATGTTGCCTTGCTGTTTTAACCTAGCCTCCATACCTTTTTGGCCTCCACTCTGTTTACAAAATAATGAAATAAAGTCAGATTTCTAATGACATCGAATTATTCTTGAAAGACAAAAAAGAGGTTAAAAAGCAGCAAAAAAGCAAAAATATATTTAAAATCTTTTCTTCTTTTTACAAACAAACAAACAAAACAAATCTTTCTATTGCTACAGACCTGCACTTCATCAAGTTGCTATGGAACACCACTCTTACTTTTTTGTTAAGTAGGATTTATTTGCTGTTGAATGTTAAAATGAGTTCTTTAAAAAGCAAAAAATGATTTAATATGAAGGTGATATGAGCAGAGAGCACAAACATGCTGAGGGATTGGCTGTGTTAGTTCAACGAGACAGTCAAAAACTAATGTGTACACTTATGTCTGCACTTTGATTTTGTTAAATACGAACACAATGGTAGCAGAAGTGCTGCCACGTGTCTGGACAGAGAGAGAGGACCAATGTGTTTATTTGGTAGTTCAATGAAAAGCTTCAGTTAAAAAAAAAAGAAAAAAAAATTACATTTGTGTTTGCAGTTTTGTCTTGTTATGCAATATTTGAAATAAAAAAACAAACAAAACACTACGTTTTCAGAAATATTTATAATATTATACATATATAATATTTATAATCAATATAATATTTATAATATTTAAGTTTGAGACCCCTGCTCTAGATCTTTTAACTCCTCTGCATTAACCTTGATTTCTCCTTGTCTGAACCTAGCCTTTCACTAATCACCTACCAGCCTGCCCTCCTCAATCCATTCTCTCTTGGACTTGGTAAATGAACCTGCTGGATAAATTCATCCTCAAACACCCCCAGTCTGTGGAAAACTCTCTTGGCATCCTCCTCCTAGGATTAACTCACTGCAGCTCGCAAGTAAGCCACCGTTTTGTCCAGCCTTTCATACATTTGTCTGCATCAATGGAATATTTCCCCCCAGTTCACTGACAGCATCTCTGTTTTCCTCTCCCCTAGTGCCTCCCATCCCCTTCCCAATACTGACCACTCCTGTGTTTACCAGTTGCTCAAAAATTTCTTGCATCAAAGTTTTTGCCACCTATATGTTACGGCCGGTTTGGCCCCTGACAGTTAGCTTACAAACATCCTTTCACCATAGATGCTTAATATGGAACAACATGGACATCCCATATAAAAATAAAACTCTTTTCTATTACACATGGTTTCATAATGCAGTTCTAACCACTGGTTGATTTTTTTTAATCACAATGGTGGACTTATTAATTAATATAAATTTGTAAATAACTTCTTGAAAAATTCAAAATACCTATAAAACTAACCGCCATTGTTTTCTATGCTATACCAAAAGCTGTGCTCATACTCCATCGATTTTGTTAATTGCTTATCCAATTTAAAGGGGGACTTTAAAGGCTCATCACAATTAACGGCATTAAAATTTTTAATGCACTCGACCTGTCTGGAGCGCAGTATAGACAAGCTTTGGACGAACTGCCCAAAATGCATTGACAGAGACATTTCAGGGATTTTGAGTCAGTCTGCGCTCCAGATGGGTTAATTGTTAATCGCGTTAGTTGTGATGACAGTGTTAACGCATTTAAGCCTCATTAACGCGTTAACGCTGATTAACCCCTTACATGGGCTAATCTGCGTTACTGAGGCAGGTTATTACCCGGTAGCAGTGTTGGGGAGTAACGGAATACATGTACCAGCGTTACGTATTTAAAATACAAAATATGATTAACTGTATTTTGTTACAGTTACCTTTTAAATAGGGGATAATTAGAATACAGTTACTTTGTTGAAATAAATGTATTACATGGCGGTCTTTTCCTGTTTCATTAGGCTATGCCCTCTCTAATTTTGGTAATTCCACGCTGGTGGAAACCCAAACAAACACGAAATAAGAGGCTCTAATGTAAGCGTGCTGTTAATGCTGGTGGCGTCAGTTACACAGTGGACCCAGAGCCAGCACAACAGAGCCAGCAGTGCACAGGCAGGAATGCATTTCTTACTTGGAAATTCCGACACCACTTCACATTTAAAGAAGAAAGGGATGGACGAAATCTTTGTGGCAAACTCTGTTTGCCAGCAACCAAGCTGCTCTCAGCGTCAGAAGACTCCAACCTAAAGAAACATCTGGAAGTAAGTTCTTTTAAAACCTAACATTAGCTTACTGCAACTACCTTGTTTTAGTTGTGGTAGCTACCTGGGTTATGTGCCACTTCAGTATCTTCGATGTACTATTGCTGTGTGATTTGTATTACTATTAATGAAGACTACTCGCCACTGAGCTAACACACTGTTAGCTGGCGTTAGCTGAGGTTAGTTCATAGACTGCAGACTGTTAGACTTGATGGATAGCATTAACAACCTGCTAGCTGCAAATAATCATGTACAGTTCTGAAAGCAAACAAAAAAAAACCATATTACTGATACAGAAATAGTTTTCTATACGAGATCACTGCAAAAAGTGCAGCCTTACCTAATGTCAACCCTACTGTTACTCAGTTTATATTATATAGCCTTCAGTAATAGTAATAAATCACACAGCAATAGTACATTCATGTAGTTGTAAAAACCATGACAATATATTAAGTAATCCAAAGTATTCAGAATACGTTACTCTCATTGAGTAACTTCACGGAATGCGTTACAAAATACATTTTGGGGCATGTATTCTGTATCTGTAGTGAAATACATTATAAAAGTAACCTTCCCAACACTGGCCGGTAGTTGGATGGGCCCGGTCCCTTCTGGGGGTCCTTGGGGATCAGAACTGTCCGGCCTTTGGTTAGCCATTCCGGGTGTCTCTCATCGACTAGCAGCTGGTTCATTTGTACTGCTGGACGCTTGTGGAGTGCAGTCAGCTTCTTCAGCTAGTAGGCGTAAACCAGAACATGGGAAAAGGAAAGGAAAAACTACAGGGACTAGGACTACAGACGTATTAGTTACACAAGACAGGGAACACAGACCAGACCGACACAGAAATGTGGATAACAAAACTCAGAAATGCTGGAAAATAATATACTCACAGGATGAAACACTAGAACATAAATAACTTCATAAACCCAAAATAAATCATGGACCAACAAAACACAAAACACTGGGTCAATAACCACAAACCATGACAGAAATACATGTTGCCAACAATGGAGACAGCTACTGCAAGTTCTCCAACCAGTCTTCTGGTGTTAAAGAGAGTGACATGCTAAGAGAAGAGAATGAAAAACTAAAGAAAAACAATTAGGGAAGCAGAAACAGACTTTCTCATTCACTCAAATATCTGACAGTCCTGCAAAGGTCCTCTACTATACTGGATTGCCTGATCCTGCTACTGTTCTGTTTTTAGAAGCCCTTCTTTCCAAATTTGAATTCAAATATCATTCTGATTTGACACAGAAGGCTTTACACACAAAGTCATTATGGTACAGGACGAACGAAGGATCTAATTGGTGTGGTTTCTAATGGTGTAATAACCTTTGTAACTTGTATCTTGTATTGTCACACAAGGCCATAACAGCAGACTGTGGAGTACTGCAGCATCTACAACCAGGTGACACGGTCATTGCAGATAAGGGCTTCATAATTCGGAACATCCTGCCAAAGGGGGTCTCACTTAACATTCTGTCTTTCCATGTCAACGGACATTTCACACAGGAGGAAGTAAACAATAACAGACTGATCTCCTGTGTAAGAATACATCCATGCAGAGCCTGAAACTGTTTTCAAATTTGGATCACATCCCACATTTCTTAAACATTTTTTTAATTTTAATATTATAAATATTAAAGTTATTAATAATATTAATAAGATACTTAAAATATGCGTGTGTCTTATTTACAGACACCCATTCCCCATTAAATTGAATGAATTTTATCTGTGCAAGTGCAGAGGCAAAATTACATTGTGCCATTGTCTAAATACTTATAGACCTGATAATCCAACTACAATCTAAGTAAGTTTACTTTTATTTTTTGTAACTTCTAACTAAGTGTTCTGGATTGTTTTATGTATGTGCTCAGGATGTTTCATCATAAAAAAAACCCCAACTTTTTTGCATAGTTTCAAGTTTGTAATTGTTTTCATTTTAATTGGGAAAATGTTTAATTTCGCTTTAATTGATGTTTTTAATGAATGACTTATCTGTTATATTGTTCATTCCATTCCAGCTTCCTGATTACTGCCTACTTGTTTTTGATAAAACCTAAATTAAAAATAAGGAAATGTGTTACTCTTCATTTTCAGGAACAGCTTTTGTCCAGAAAATTTCTTGCTAAAACCAATAGTTAATTTATTTTAACCCTGTAAGACCCAACCCATCAAAAAATAGCCAGAAAATTCGGATTTTTTTGGAACTGAGATGTTTATTATGGAAGCCCGTTTCCGCCACTAAAAAAAAAAAAAAGGATCCATAACTCGAAATTTTGAGCTATTTTCTCGAAATTTTGACTTATTAACTCAAAATTTCGAGAAAAATAACTTGAAATTTCGAGTTATTGCTGCCAATCAGGACGCAATGTGAATAACGTAATTTCCTTGTTACCCGGAAGGATATGGCGCAGAACGATACCCGTGACACTGTCCTGAGGTTTCCAGTTGTGCTTGTATAAAAGCTGCCACCTCTCCCACCCCTGTTTTGTTCTTTCTGCGCTCCAGATGGATTAATTGTTACCCGTTTAGTCGTGATGACGGCGTTAACGCGCTCAAGCTGCATTAACGCTTTAATGCCGAGTAACCCCTCACATGGACAAATCTGCGTTAACTTGTTAACGTGGGTCGGTTCGCGT
>VUQG01041753.1:0-12141 GCA_015106755.1 Etia nguti | reverse complement strand
TCCTGTTAAATCCAGAATTGAATTCAAAATCCTGCTCCTCACATACAAGGTCTTAAATAATCAGGCCCCATCTTATCTTAATGACCTTATAGTACCATATCACCCTATTAGAGCACTTCGCTCTCGCACTGCAGGCTTACTTGTTGTTCCTAGAGTATTTAAAAGTAGAATGGGAGGGAGAGCCTTCAGTTTTCAGGCCCCTCTTCTGTGGAACCAGCTTCCAGTTTGGATTCGGGAGACAGACACTATCTCTACTTTTAAGATAGTGTCCTGGTTCCAGCTCAGTCTGCCTCCAAGCTTCTGGGGGGCATCGCTGCAGCTTCCCACCCTTGTTATCAAGTACATTTGTGACAAAAACATTCTCACTGTCTCCCTCTCTGTCTCTCTCACACACACACATGAATCGAAATCTTCTTATTATGTGTAACTGTGTATTTTCTATGTTTGGGTTTTTTTTGTTGTTTTTTTTGTCTCTTACAGATGCAGAACTTGGTGATACATTGTGGATTTCTATTTGCTGGTTCTGATAACATCTTCCCCTCTTCAAAATAAATTCTTAGTAGCACCAGACACAAAATCTGATTTTTTTTTTTCCTGCATTAGTTTTGTGTAATTTACAGTGAACTGTCGCATGACTCATTTAAATATTCTCCTACTGACAGTGTGATAGATTGATTATTAGTCAAAGTTTAGTGTAAAGTAAAACAGTCGTGGTCAAAAGTGACTTATTAAAAAAAAAATGTAAATGTATAAATAAGGGTAAAAATGTCCCATCAAAGTGAGTTAATGGAATTAATTAATGCTTCAATTGTAATAATAGTCATCCAATCTCTATTAAACAGCTGTGTACCACAGGCCTTCAAGCTGGCAGTAGTTAGACAGCTGGGTCAAGCAACAGGTTTAGTTAATTATAGGCCAATCTCCAACCTTCCTTTATTTAAAAAAATCTTGAAAGAGTGGTTGTAAAATAGCTAACGGACACATTGGTTCACTGTGTCCATTTCATGCTTTGCTTTGATTTCAAGCCAACATGAACAGAATCACAGGAAATGTTTAAATGAATCTGTTTGTGAAAGATGTGGCTGTGGAAATAGACTAGTCTGCTTAGTAAAAAGGAACATAGAATATGGCATATAACACATTCAGGCAGCCTGGTCCAACCAGCTGCAGCCTTGTTCTATGAACAAGTTACGGGGTTGTGTAACATGCAGGATGTGTAAACATTCACCACTTAGTTTTGTTAGCTAAGTGGTATGTTAAAGTGTTCCGTAAAAAGGAGGGAAACAGGCTGTTAATTAAGCCATCTGCTGCATGTGAAAACCAAAAACAGGCGTGGAACAGGAGAAGACAACAGTCCTAAAATAAAATAAAAATTGAGGCTGCAAGCAGCGACGAGAGTCCTGGTGCACGTTTGGATGCTACAACCTACAGCTCGAGTGTGTGGCTGGGTCTGAAATGCACTGCGATGTCCTGCTTGTAGAAAACTCTTCTGAATTTCTCTGACAAACCTGCTACGTAGGAGATGACAGCTTTGTTTCGTTTGTCACTCCGCTTCTCCCCAGTTGGTGTTTGACCTCGTTTCCTGTGCATCTTTGCTGAAGGCCTGGATGAAATAACCACGTTTTAAGAACGTTCGTTACACGCGTGTTCATTTTCCTTCCCTTTGTGACACAGAAAAGTCAAAGATAGAAAAACCCTTAATCCTGCATACAGACCCCTCACAGGTGGTTTGTAACTATACACACGTACACAACAGCACTAACAAGCACACCATGCCCACAGTCACTACAGTTACCCTCGCTCTATTCTCATGCTCAGCTTGAGCTTCAGATCATCCTGACCATAAATTAATCACACCTCCATGCACCGTCACTTTTGCACACCACAACATATTTGTACACATACTTGTCCTTTATATTTATATCTCCATATTTATGTTAGTATTTATCTATCAATATCTCCGTTTCTGCACTCATTTTATGCAAGTGCTTGTTGTTTGAGTTGTTATAGCAACAAATATACAACAATTTCCCTCTGGGATCAATAAAGTTAATCTGATTCAGATCGATGCCCGAGTTACTGCCATGTGATTGGACCAGATACCTGTTCAACTGCTTGGTAAGGCAAGTCAGTCAGTGAGTAAATGTAGAGACAGCAGGGTACTTACTGGGTCCCATGAGGAAAAATGTACTCCGGAGAAACAAGTGGAAATGCATTTACTGTGCTGGAAGTGCGAGCAGAGCACAGTGAGCATGCAGAGCAGGACGGCCATCTCTCATTCAGTCATTCTTTATTCCTTTTCCTCAGGACAGAACTGATTTAGCACCTAACCAAGGTATGAGGCAAGCAAGCCAATACAATCCCCATTACACAAGAAAACTAATTTAAAAGCCAGAACAGTAGGCAGTGTCAACATAGCCACTTTTTCCACAAATCAAAACTTGTCTTTTTACATCTATAGATTACACAAATACTTATTATATATGCAAATGAATAGACAAAACTACATACCTGGGCTTACAATGTCACTACTAACAAAGCTATATCAACATTGAAATATTCTTCTGAATCTGTTGCATCCCATAGGTCTTCATCTGAAGTGTAGATTAGCATTGAAACGTAACAAGACCACAGCATCAAACAGCACTTGCATTAAGCACAGGAATACAGGAACTTTGACATATCTGTTGGCCAAATAAAAGGTTCACAATAACAACAAAAACACAGACCAGCTCTGAATGCAACTGTACAGATGAATGAAGGCATTGATATTTATCCTCACGCTTCCTTCTGACCCACATTACAGTTTAGTCCGACTCCACTTTAAACAGACAGGTGGAGAGGGTAGCAGTGACAGACACTCAAGCACTGCTGTACTCAGCCCCCATGGTAAGAAATCTACAACTAAAAACAATACACATCTGTGTCATACAAAGTCAGGGTGTAGTTAGACTGGTACATCTGGAGCTTAAAAAGAAAGAAGCCAGTACACAGGAGACGAGCATACGACATTTTAGTACAGCTGGTATGTAGATTCGAAGGAAAGCTTAGAAACTGTCGTAATCTTTCTTGTCTTTTTTGCCTTCGCCCTCGAAGCTGTCTGTGCCATCGCTGTTGTCACGGCGACGCTTCCGGCTGTTGCGGATGCTGAAGCGAGGGTTCATCTGCGGTAGAGGGTCCATACCCAAAACTTTATGAATCTGACGGAACGCCAGCAGCCTAAGAGCAAACTAAACACACACAGACAGTTGGAGAACATTTGAGTCAAAGAGCAGAACCAAACCTTTCAACAGTCTCGGATGTGTGTGTTTGGGGGGTTTATTTACTCTTTACGTGTGACCTGATCAACTACTTGGTAAAAACCTGACAGAAGGGCAAAGCCAGTGATTCCACTGGGGCACCAGGAGGAAGAGCAAGGTTGGGAACACTTCAGGTGGATTTAACGTGTTCAACCACGCTGGACAGAGTACGGTACAGAGTATGCTAGCAGGAGGTTCACTGCTGTCAGCGTGTATGCTCAACAGGATGGAGGTCAGAAGAGAGAGAGAGTTATTGGAAGAGAGTGGTGGGAGCAACGAGAGTCAGAGATGTTCCATGGGAGTGAGCAGGATGGACAGGACAGCATGCAGACGAGGGATAGAGCACATACTGGGTTCTGTAGTCATCTAATGGAGGACAGAGATGGAGGCGTTGCTCATTTTTCCCTCAACTCTGGAAGCCAACCTCATCTCTAATGCTAATGATGTCAAACACAACAATCAGATTGCCAGGTGCTTAAACAGGCGGTTTGCTCAGATCTTTGAAGGAGAAATGCTTTATGATCATGTAACCACAATCTTAAACAAACAAAGAAAAGGAGCAGCAACTCATCTAAACATTTTCAAATGCTCAATGTGTCTGCATGTTTACAGAAATATATAGACTTTTACTTGGGCACTTGAGGTAATGTCCTCTCTCTGCTGCTCTCCCAAAGTTGCTAGGGTATCCACGGGCTTCTTTTCACAGGGATCTACCAGTCCTGGTCCACCTAGTGGGGAAAACGCACTTCATTAGGGGGATTCAAATCCCACTGATCAACACACCAACCAGCCAACAGGCCAGATGTTGGAGGTTTGAATATACGTCACAATTGCAAATGTGAATATAAAACCACCCATCAAATCCTTTGATAGTCACAGATCTGTTTTTCTTCATATCTTCTTGCATAAAAACATTAGATGTGTTTAAGTGCAGCCTTTACTGCCACCGTACCCAGAGTGGAACATCACTTTGCAGGTATCTTCTCATGTTCTTTAGCAAAGTGTTCTGGCTTCTTTCAAAACTAACCAAAGGAAATCTGCCAATATAACAAAGACTCAAACTAAACATGTGGAAGTCCTGCATATGTTTAATAGGGCAACTTAATCATGACTGTACACATCCCAGTGTAAGAAAGCTGCCTGTGAACAGTACTCATACAATTTTACTGACTGACAGTAGCATGCTGGCCAAGGTGATTTTTAGCCCTCACATATGAGATTGATAATCAACTGAATGCGCTTCACTATAGTTTCATATTCTGTCTCCACATTTAATCGGCTTGAAACACTGCAGTTAGCGGTAAACCAGCTGGTTCTTATACAGCAGTTTTTTACTTCTGCAAACTCGGACCATCTTATCCTGACTGCCAGTGAACGATGGCACTTGCTGTAAAAACTCACCACAAACAACTTGCTCCATTCATCCATTCCTACAAGCATTTTCCTATGCTAAGTGCTTTCTAAAATTCACACACCGAGTCCAATGGATGCATCACAGAAAAACTGGGGCTTGCCATCTCCCCCAAGGATATTTGGATCGGCCTCCTGATCTACAGCCATGGGTGCACACAGGTTCACGCCCAGACATCTGCATCTGCTGTGCTCTTAAAGTGTTCCTTTCATTCTTTGGATCACGTATTTTTCAATTTGCCTGCACTGAAATGCAATCCAAGTATTGGGAGAGAACACGAGGCAAACAAATGTGAACTGCTAAAAAGAAACCTAGCTGAATTAGCAGCAATAAAGCACGTGGGCACAGAAACACACCCAGTACTTCTACATGGTTATAAAATCAGTCCTGAAAATGTTCACAATTCAGTGCTCCCTCAGTATTTCACGTTCTCAGCACCTCTGACCTGTGGACACTGAAGAGCTAAAAGGGTTTGAGTTTTGTTGGTGATATTTTACTGAAACCCTTTAGTTTCCCTGACTGAAGCAATCAGATCCCATATCAGAACAAAGGGAAGAAAGTTTGATTGATAATGAATGTATTCACATACCACAGTCACACAATGACGGTCAGTGGGAGTGGCAAATACCACCTATATTAGAGTGTTTAACACAACTGCAACTAAAGAAAAACAGACTGAAACAATAACTGAACTGAGAGGAAATAAAGCTAACCCCAAAACAAAAAGAAAAAACTGAAAAGAAATAAAATCTGGAGAATACAAAACTTTAATAACTCAACAAAAGGCAAGAACAGAAGCAGTGAGTGCAAATTGAAGAAAACTGGCCCACCTTTCTGCCATTTAGTTTAAAGAACAGAAATGGAATCAATTTTCTTCAAATACAAAACCAACAATGCAAAAGAAACCCAAACCACCTTACCTGGGAGTAAAATCCCAGAGGAGATACATTCAAAGACACGTCTCAGTGCATCACCGGGGCTCAGAGGGGCAGATGCACTACTGATGGCCTTCTCGACCAGTAGCTCCATGGCCTGAACAGAGCACACAGAAGAACAGAAGATGTTTGAGATGGTTGGGAACATCATCGTGGATTTCCTCACATCACTTTTATTAATTAGGATAACTAATATTTTACACTGCCTTTAAATATTTCAAATATACCAGCAAAGCTTTAGAAATGTTTCTGACTGATGAAACTTTCTTAGTGCTGTAGCTGCTGAGTTCAGCATTTACACACAGTTCAACAGTCAGGAGCCAGACTTTAAGTGGAAGGTTTAAAATGGCTTGAGCAGTTCTGGATTTTTCAGTGGGACAAATGTTTCATCATCATCACGTGACTTCTTCAGTCTCAGCTGACTGCAGGTTTCCAACCTTATAAACAGGACAATGACCACTAAAGGAACAATGGGCTGGGAGGTCAGTTTGTTGATTATCAATATGCAAACTGTCATGACCATTGATCAACAACCAGTGATCAATGATCAGAGACCATGAGTACCATTCACAGAGTTGGGGAATGGCTGCAATCACAGCATTGTAAGATGGTGACAGATGTACCCTTAGGCCCCCTCCTCGATTCAGAGATGGTCTTTCCCTTTTCACGTAAATGGCCTTCTTGACTCCGCGCTCAAACCAGCGTTCCTCCCTGTCCAGGATGTGTACATCCTCATCATTGAAAGAGTGTCCACTGGCCTGTAGGTGTAAATAGACTGCAGAGTCCTGGCCTGACGAGGTAGCTCTTAGGTGTTTATGGACTGAGCATGCACCAAGACATTTAGAGCAGGAATTCTCACAGCTTTAACCTCTGTAGGTTTTTGGCATATTTCTCCAGGGTGCACAGTGTGGCCTGACAAAAAAAATAAAAATCTGAAAAAACTGGACAAGTGGAGGACAAAAGAAGTGGCAGGCCTTAAAGAAAATCTACAGCAGATAAACATTACCTTAAAGTGATGTCCTTAAGAATTAAGGAAAAACTCCAAAGTCCTTTCAAATGTCCTCAAGGGGACAATGAGCTGGTCCAGCATTGCACGACAAAAATGAAAACCCGATGTTCCTCGACAATACGATCCAATATATCCCAGGGCCACCCGTGATGGACGGATCATTCCCCCTCATCCCTGGACTCAGTTTCATCTACAAAAGGCTTGTCAGTGGGATTGACGAAATCCTTGAAGTATCCCTTCCACTGCCGGATTGCATCCTGAGCTGAGCTCAGCAGCACTCCATCCACACTTAGTGCACCACTTTCCCCTCCTGAGTTGCCCGACAGTTCGTCAGAACCTCTTCGAGGCCAACCAAAAGTCTTCCCTCTTCTGTCCAGAACATACGATCGCAGATCTGGTGATACTCTCCCTTAGATAATAAGACTGTTTGTTGTGACTCTCTCCCTCCTCCTTCAAGGCCACCCGGGTCGACCGAAGATTGTTGACTTTTGCCTAACCGGGTGAAAGGACACTTTCTCTCGGCTGAACACGGAACACACGCACACACATGCATGTACACTGACACAGACCTACACTCACCACCCAACCCCCTCCAAACGCCTTCGAAGCTTATGTCTTCTATGTTGTGAGATGTGATGATTCATGTGCTATGTGCTGAGCTGTTTTTTTTTCTGTTCTCAAACTGATCTCCCTGTTGGAGCTCAGTCTGGGGGGAGCTCTTTTTTCTCCTCGTCTTTCCTCATGGTTGTGCATTTTCTATGGTTTTTGTTCGGGTCGCTGCTCGTGTGGTCGACCGGCCAGTGCTACCTAGCCTGACCTGTCTCCCCAATGTGATGTTTGTGTAATCTATGTATGGTCGGCAAGGTATCATCTATTTTAATTGCCCCTTGGGGATAAATAAAGTCTTTTTGACTTTGACGATTACAAAATCAACCCATGATATAGGGTGTCCCAGTGCTACGTGCACTTATGAACACCCTTATGTTCAAACATGGTATTCTGTTATTGGACTTGTGTGCTAATGACACCTTGTCCATAACAAACACCATTCAGGTGCAGATCAAGCAGGCCATTTCTTCCAGTGTGCCCCCTTAGGTCTCACCGTCGTTGGCCACATGAGGGTCGAAGTCTCTCAGAAGGACATGAGTGCTGAGAGATGGTTACCCTCCAGCACTGCACCCATTGACTCTTAAAGCCCTTCTCCACTAGTACGTACTCGGCTCAACACGGCTAGACTCTACTCGGCTTCGATCGTTTTCCATTACAATCGAGTACCAACTAATGTGTCTGGGGTTGTTACAGCAAAACAGTGGAAAGCCCCATGACATCATTAGTATGTGACTCACACAACACAACAATGGAGTACATTGAATCGACACCAGCTGAAAAGAGACTAAAAAAAATTGCCTGGTACCAGGTACTATGACCTAATGGAAAACCCTAAAAACCAAGTAAGTATCAGCAGAAACGGCTGTAAGCAGAATGGGTACTGGGAACTGTTTTTCAGTGCATAACTACAAACGATAGTCAGGACTTGATCCCTGACCCAAAGGTCAATGGAAACAATCGAATACCAACTAATGTATGTGGGGTCTACCAGCCGGTCTACCAGATGTTCACTGGAAAAATCCCAACATATAGGTAGACAGCCAGAGGGTTACAAGAATACCCACCTCTGCCCACCGTCTCTAACCAAGGACAACTAGAGACTGGATCAGAGTCCAGAGTATCTCTAAAACTCACACACCAGCTCAGGCTCCTTCCCATCCAAAGAGGTGACATTGAGTGTCCCAATAGTCAGTCCCAGCAGACAGGAACTGGAATGCCACAGTCTCTGCCCTTGATTGCCACTTGACCCCTATGACATCTACTGGAAGTGCTAAAACCACAGGAAGGTGGACTGTTGTCTTCTCTTTGGGATGCGCCCAGCTGGTCTACCAGATGTTCGCCCTTGAGTGGGGCATCTGAATTCCTATCCTGGGCAGGGTAAATTTGTTCCTGGATTTTTATTTTTCATGAGAACATTTTTCTATAATCAGAAATGCAAAACTAAGGAAATTTAATTTCCATTTTTGTTTCATCTTAGTCTTTGAGAATCTGACTGAATTGATTGAAACAACCAACATCATGTGGGTTTGGTACATTTTTTGTGACTGTAATAACAATTCAATGTACATGAAGGCAAAGCAACAGATGAACCATTTGCTCCGGCACTAAACAGACTTCATTCAGCATATTAACCCACACAATGAGTGGCCTGGGAGGGGCATCTGAAGGATACTCAAGACCACCATTGAAATTTCTCATAATTTTACAATTCCATAATAAATAGCCCAAAGTGTCAAAACGCACTGCGGTTGAGGTCTAATGTTAATGGCACTTACCCATCCGGGGAAGGCTGACCATGTGGGAACTCGCTGGCAGAGGTCTCGCAGGATTCGGATGATGATCACGCAGGACTGAAGACCATTGGCTCTAGCCTTTGATGCAATAAAGTTAGGTTTATGGAGTGACCCAGCGTGATAAGAGATGGACCAAACACGTTAATCAGTTTCATCGTAGAGGTTCCAAACACTACTGTGCATAATGGAAGCTTGAGTATGGTTCGATTTGCATATAAGCCATAACTGTTTGCAATCAGCTGCCATTCCCAGTAGTCTTGGACCTCGCAGTTAGTAAGGGAAGTCACAGTTTGCAAGACGCACAAGAAATGAGGACTTTTCTTGCCATCTTCTAAACCCTGACCCCAGATTTGTCCAGGTATCTCACAAACAGGGACTTAAAAGTACAAGAGTCCACCTGAGAGGAGAATATAAGGACTGAAAGAGGAAAGGAAATCTGTTTTACTTTGCCTGTGCTTTGCCTAGTAGCAAAATCAAAGGAAAATATTCAGATGTTCCTTTTTCTCTCAATCCTCATTGTACAAAATATATAGCATAAAAACAATACAAACATTGAACATGAAAGCACTTCTGGATGGTACAACCTTGTGCTGGTTACTGTGCAGCCTTATGGAATCACATGTAACTATATATCAATCTAAATTGGATGGGGAATACAAGGATGCCAATTCTTTACTAGGAGTTTTTTTTTTGTGAGAGATTCAAATGAACTTGGGTTTATCATCGCTATATACAACATACTTTGACCAGATTTTTGTTGGCACATATGACATCCTTGAATATGTGTGTGTGTGCTTGTGTGTGTGTTTTTGCTATAAATAGTTTAATTATAAACCAAAAAAACCAAACAAATGAATATACTAAAATAATGCATCTCATAAGGCTACAAGAAGAAAGTAAAATGATGTTCCGAACCTGGAACCACTTAGCGTGGCGCAGAACAGCCAGAGCGTCAAGGCATTTTTGCCTGTCCAAGACGTCCGCTGGGTCTTTCACCATACCCGAGGTTACATCTAAAAATGAATTTCAAGTGTCAAAATGGTGATGAGGAATGGGTGTTTGACCAGGTCAGCGAGGCTGGCAGAGAACAAACGCATTGCCACACATACCAGCTTTTCTTTCCATAACAACCTACACTTGCTTTTTTGGAATTTCAAAAAGATTGCTGACATTTGAAAAACACAGCAAAAAACTAACTATGTCAAAGTTATGTTTACAGACAGTTGGACAGTGTATAGCATGTTAGGTCATTATGTTTACAGACTCACCTAAAGACAAACAGACCAATACTATAGCTAAATTGAGTGTTTGGTCACAAATGTTTGAAGCCAAAACTATTTTATCAGGTGATTGTGTTTGTTGGCAACTTGTAAATTAATATGGACGTTTTGTTTTTTGTAGATGTTTCTTGTTCAAGCACTGAGAATCAAGGGATTCGATAGCTAATGATGAACTGTGTTACAATTAGAAAGAATGGGCAAATGGCTAATAGCAAGTGACCTGATAAAAAAAGGTGGCACAGCAACAGTAGGTGTGGCAAAGTTTTTGTGATGTGAGAAAACCTTGGTCAAAAATCCTTCCGAAGCTCTCAGGCCCTACCAACCCTTTTATAGGAGACAATGTACTAGTGTCGAGTGTTGAAAGAAAGGGAGGGGGAAGGAAAATAATTTAACTCTGTGCTGAAGTTGTAAATTACAACAGATATCTATATATAGATATATATAGATATATATAGATATAGATAAAAATATATAAATATATAAAAAGAGGAAGCAATGGTTGCTGAAGAGAAGTACAAGAAAACAAAAGGGTTAGGATATCATGCATGCAAAAACCTAACATCAGTAGTTTGGAATAAGACCCCAACAATCATTATATACCAAAAGCCATATTCAGGTGCAACCAAAGATTCCTCTGCCATAGTCTCCTTTCATGAACTTTTATTAATACTCCCCTAAGAATAATCCTCAAAACAATCATCACAGTTACTGATTCATTATAATAATTGACCATCTTCAAATAATTTGTCCTCCTTTTTCCATAATGCATGAAGTTAAAAGGGCAGCGTTTGCTTTTAGCTAAATATGAGCCGCTATTGAGCTCAATTTTGAGTGCAGTTTATGTAAAAAGACGACACGAATCAACTCAGGGGAGCACTTTAGAACAGGGGACCTCAGCATGGTGAAGTGTTCACCAGTACACAAAAGGAAGATTTGTTTCCTGTGAGAAAATCACAACCAAATTTCTCTGACTCAGCCAAATATTGATTACAAAAAGCAATGCAAAATTCCCACCTGTGTACAACTAGTTCAGATTAAACTTTAAGAAATGACGTGTCTCCTATGTCTGTTCATTCATCACTTAGACGCTTACAGGAAATGTCTTTTGTCGCATAGCTTGATGAAAATTTGGAAAAAAATGTAATGTACGTCTCCCAACAACAAAATAGAAACAATCCCCTGAAACACAGGAAACAAAATAGAATCTCACCTGGGAATAACTAGACTTAACACAATGCAAACACTGATCATGCTTTGTTTAAAGGATAATGATAGCATCTGAGAGGTAAGAATTACAGAGCAAAAAGCACGAGAGCAATACTGCTGGCACATGCCCTTTTCATTTTCTTACAAAAACCCCCCCAAAAAAAGTAGTAATGAGAACCATGCAACTACAAGGCTTGACTCAGAAAATATTTAGGTTGGGTGTCTCATAAAGCAGATTACATAAATCTGATGTTTCATTTATAAAAATGTTTTAAAAAGTAATAATTTGCTGTTTAAATAAAGGCGGTAATAAAATGATTTTCTGAAGCTCACACTTTTCACACCACAGTAAGGGTAAGAAATGATCTCTCAAGTTAATGAGCTATTTTAACTGTTTTTTCTGAGATGAATCAAATAAGGAACATGCCAGGACTGTACCATTACCACTACACCAGCAAAACAACCGTGTGCCAGCAGGACAATGCTCTTCAGAGTGTCAACCAACATACTGAAACTGATTTTACAGAGAGATAAATATATATATATATATATATATAAAAAAAAAAAAAAAAAAAAAAAAAAAAAAGGGGAGGGGGTGA
>VUQG01041751.1:0-14245 GCA_015106755.1 Etia nguti | reverse complement strand
TAAATATTTTAAGCCATAGACGTTCTCCTGTACTTCATTCTGAAAAAAAAAAAAAAAACTGAACACGACACAGCTTAAAGTTTATTAAGGGATAAAACAAACAAACAAACAAAAACAAACAATGCAAAAAAACCCATCATAACTAGACAAGTATTTTCTAATGGTACTTATCCTGACTTAGGCAGCTTTTTGTTGCAGAGGACAAAAATATATACATATTTCAGTTTTTTAGTTTAATGTAAACCAATTAGAATGTAGTCTGACAGCAACAGTAATAAATGATGAGAAAAACAATATATCCCCAACTTTTGATGAAAGGTAAAGAAATCTTTCGGTGATGTCTTGCTGCTTTAGCTGGAAGTCTATGCCGTAATTTGGATCCTCCTATGCGGAAACAGAAGACAGTCACTCAGTATAGGGAAGTAGTAATACTTTAGCGGTACTTTTAAGCAGTATGGGTAGTGATATTGTTTGTGCTGTAATATTAGCAGCAGATTGATTATTAAAAAAGTTCTTGGGAAATCTTGTTTTGAAGTCTCAAAGTATTTTGGGTGCTGTTATGCATCCCGTTCAAACATTAATAACGTTACAAGCTTAAAGCCTGAGGTGATGAAATGCCTCCTGTACAGCTATGCGGGGATTATCTATAGACATCAAAACAGTTTTTTAGAGCAGGCTGTAAACATGTTTATTTATCCTGTAAACACGAACACTTTAACAGTGAAGACTATGGAACTGATGCACCTTCGAAGGGAGCCTCAAGTGGACAATAGAGTTTCTGCAACTTTTATCGTTTTGATTCTGGTGTTGATATGAATTCCTTAGCCCTGGAGGTTGATATTTGTCTAAAACTTGTCTAAATATTTAACTACAACTTTTCTGTTGCAACAGCAGTCTTGTTCTAAATCATTGCCTCATCCTAAATTATGGTCACATTTCTGTAAAAAAGGTGACCATAATTTAAACATAATCTTTTATTCAATAAGACTTGAAACTTGTGACCATAAACTCATCTGTGATTATTGATATCAAATATTAAGTGAGCAGTAAATCACTTTATCATAGATGTCTATGCGATGTGACATCTTTTCACAACCAGAGGAGCTGCCTCCTGCTGGTCAATAGAAGGAATACAGCTTTAAGACACTAAAGATTTGGCTTCACTTTTAAGAATTGTTGCTATTTGTGAATATGGCCACCAGAAGTAACAACACCAATAACTTAAAGTAGAATTAGCAGAACATAAATGCAGACTTATTAATTATATCACATAAATAACATCAGGCCAGTTAGTCAAGATTTATGTTTCTGAGATTAAAAAAAGAAAGAAAGAAAAACAATAAATGCAGTAACTAGTATTTTCAGCACCAATATAGCAGCATTAGCACTCGCAGTATACTTCCTTTCTCCCCTCACCCCCAACTGGTCACGGCACATGGCCACCCCTCCCTGAGCCTGGTTCTGCTGGAGGTTTCTTCCTGTAAAAGGGAGTTTTCCCTTCCTACTGTTGCCAAAGTGCGTGCTTATGAGGGTCATATGATTTTTGGAGTTTTGTTTTGTTTTTTGTTGATGTAGGTTCTTTACATTACAATATAAAGCGCCTTGAGGTAGCTGTTATTGTGATTTGGTGTTATATAAATAAAACTGAATTGAAAATTGAACTGAAGTATCAGCAGTGGTTTGCTTACCTGCTCAGCTACAGTGTTATAGAATTCTCATAGATGTGAATCGACGGATCATCCAGCTGTGTGCTGCTGTTTTTCCTCCCCAAGCACAGCAGTATGAAACCCCCACCTGGCAACAGATCACTAAGTCATTACCTCCAAACTCACAGCTTCATAAGCAGTCTTATGATTAATGAATGAAAACACTTTGCTCTAAAAGTGAAACTCCTGATTGTGTTGTGATTTCCAATCATTAGCAAATTAAAGTTCATTACCGTCAATGAATACTAAACTAAAAAGATAAAACTTGTGTTAAAAAAGTGAACTAAAATAAATCTAGAACTTAAGGGACAATTTTCAGATGTACGGACAAACTAAAACCCTGAATTGTATGACTGAAATTTGAAAAAAAAAGTTTATTTATATGTTAACAATATAAAAACAAGACTGAACATTTTCAAACAATAAAAATTGTACTGACCAAAAACTCCCTGGAAACTAACTTAAACTAAACTGAAAGTTAAAAGATAAATTCTAAATAAAATAAACCTAAATGTGATGCCTTTTATATGAAAAGGTATATATTTGGATTGGCACAAATATATATGATAAGTAAATCACTATGTTTCTTTGGTTTGAATTTGAATGATCTGTTTTCTATTCATCTTGATGTAGCTATCCAGCTGTATGTCAATTATTTTGTTGTCTTTTAAATAGATTTATGACAAAAATCCCTACCCTTGGACAGTGTTGGGGAGTAACGGAATACATGTACCGGCGTTATGTATTTAAAATACGAAATACGAGTAACTGTATGCCGTTATAGTTACCGTTTAAAAAGGTGGTATTCCGAATACAGTTACATTGTTGAAATAAATGGATTACACGGCGGTCTTTTCCTGTTTCATATGTTAGGATATGCCCTCTCTGTTTTTTGGTAATTCCACGCCGGTGGAAACCCAAACAAAACACGCATTAAGAGGCTCTAATGCCTGTGTCTCAATCTCGCGGCCCATGTCATCCCTACTTGCGGCCCGCATAATGATGTGAAGAAATATTTTTAAAAATCATTATTCCAAAAATTATTTAATATGAAGGCAATAGGCAGAGTGTTACAGGCATAGCCCTAAAGAATGTAGCCTCATGGGCAGTGTGGTGCTGCAGGGAGAATGGACTGCCATATCCGTTATGTGTCTGTGAGCGCGAGGGAGGGAGAAAAAGGAGAGTCAAAAAGTACGAGTTGTCACCGACCGGAAACGGGAGATGGAAGCATGTAAATATAATAATAACCACTGCAGCCAAAAAGAGTGTCTGACGAGCCCAGTTGTAAGTAAGCTATTAAGACTCGACTGTACACTGTGTTCGTGTTTTCCTCCGAAACAATAAGTTCCCTTGGAGCAGCCTTTCAACGGCTTTCTCGCTAGCAAAGTTGACCCAGACAACAAAGTAAAGCAAGTTTTTGGCTACGAGCCCAACACGGAGCCCGACGTATTAGCCAGAGGTCCCTTTACTATGGTTTGGAGCCGCAGACCTGTTTTATATACGCGCGGAATAGTTTTCTATACGAGATCACTGCAAAAAGTGCAGCCTTACCTAATGTCCACCCTACTGTTACTCATTTTATATTAAGATTTAAAAATCTAGTTGGTATTGGTATAGCGAGTAACCTTCAGTAATAGTAATAAATCACACAGCAATAGTACATTTATGTAGTTGTAAAAAGCATGATAATATATTAAGTAATCCAAAGTATTCAGAATACGTTACTCTCATTGAGCAATGTAACGGAATACATTACAAAATACATTTTGGAGCATGTATTCTGTAATCTGTACAGGAATACATTTTAAAAGTAACCTTCCCAACACTGCCCTTGGACACTCCAATGAATTATACAGGGGCATTTCAGTAGGAAGTAGTTTGTTTTATCAATGTTAAATATTGTGACTTGTCTAGCAGTGGCCGTGGATATTTATTGTCAAGATCATAAAGTCTTTCAAAGTTATTGACAACAAAATCTATACACTGACCCATTATTAGAATGATGACAGTGGCAACAAAGACAGATATGATGATGACGAAGAATTGACTTGGGATGCAGCTGTTCTGTGGGTTATTGTTGTCAGGCAGAGTGGCATCTGAAAAAGGAAAAGGGACAATGTGAATGTGAAAGTTGATGATGAAAAGTTAAAACTGTGATAGTGTAAACACATACAGTTTACACTTGAAGTGCCAAACTTTTTTCCTCAAATATTAGACATAAAGGTAGATGATAAAGAAATAGTTATTTCTTTAAAATAGAAAATATTATTTCAGTTTGCTTTCTAAAACTTGTACAGACACTGCCATTTGGAGAAGGAGATACACAAAATAGTTTTGTTGCAGAAAACTGAAACAATAAGGGCCATACACACAGGTGTAGCAGTGATTCAGAGACCAGACATAGTGGAAGACCACCAAATATGGCAACATAGTGATACTGAGTAAAGTGACCAGTGATGATGTGGATGAGTATCCTTTAAGGCAAATTGTCTGAAGACAAGTGATGGACATGACAGCGAGCACCTCAAATTTCCACTGGCTGCTAACTGTCGGGTATCAAACCACATTAAAGCCACTCTGGCTTCAAGCCACCTATATAACCTCTCACTCCTGGAATGCATTTCCCACAGCGAAATATATCTCAAACTCTACCTCCCCTATAAGCAGTGGCTTTTTCTTTGTGGAAATTAAAGACAAGATCCCTGGTACTGATTATTGAGGGCTTAACAACACACTCATTATGCATAAGAATCCATTACCTCTGATGAGCTCTGAGTTCGAACCTTGACAGGAAGCCAAAATCTGGTGCTGATAATGTTGATAACCCTACTCCACTCAGTAAATTTCAGTATCTACCTAACACTCTGGCTTTATTTCAGGCTCTGGTAAACAATGTTCTCAGAAACTACAGCAAAATGAGAATATTTTACCAAGAGACTCTTCTTATTGTATTTAGTGGCTTAAAAGGTATTTTTTAACCTTAAGGAAATGTTTACCATACCATACCATATGAAGCCAGATCCTCCCTCTCATCAGATCTCTCAAACAGATTCTCCCAAGCAACACCATCCCATCCTTCCATATAACTACATTGTTAGGACTTTAACTCAGAACATCATGTTTGCTGTGAGGTAGACCTAAAGGGATGAACCCCGGGAGACCTGCCAGTTGTCTATATATTAGCTCTCTAACTACCACCCAAAAAATGGTTTGGTGGCCCCCTTATTCATTTCATTTTCTACATATTTTGCCTTTTCAGTTTGTGCCCATAATGCTGCCTCCCACTTATTCCCGGCTTGGCTATTAAGGCCCCAACCAGTCCCTAGCAATTCCTATCCGTCCTTGGTCACATATATAGGAACTCTGGATCTATCTCTGTGTCCTTCCAGTGGAAATACAGTCATACTTACTTTTGCCGATCAGTTTTCTAAGGATCTCTATTTCATCTTACCTTCTATTTTTCTTACCTAAATTGCTCAGCAATACAAACCACTGGTTTGTAACAATCCAGCATATATTGCATGTATGAAAAGCCTTATGCTTAGCTCTAGGGGCACAAGTGAGCAGGTCTTCCACCTTCCACCCCCAGATACAATACAGATACAAACTCAGTGAATTAATCAGGAGCAGTGAACAATAGTGGTTGGGATCATGTGTCCTTGAAGGAGAATGCCTTCTCCAGGTCACAAAAGCCACGTATACTCCCATGAACCCTAAATATCGTTGAGAGGATAACAAGTTGGTCCAGCGTTCCATGACCAAGATGAAAACCACATTGTTCCACCTTAATCCAAGTTTGGCCTAATTGACAGACTCTCCTTTCCCATAATCCAGAACCACAACCCCAGTCCAGAAGCCCTGTCTCCATGTGACATTGTAAAGGGAAGCCAACCAAGACAGCCCTACAACATCTAGGGCCTTATGGAATTCAGGGTGAATATCAGCCACCCTAAGGGCCCTCCCACCGAGGAGGTTCTAACTATCTCAATGACCTTGTTGTGCAAGTAGTCCCCCTCATCTCCAGACCTTATATGTTAATGTAATTGAGAATGTGTTTAAAGTATTCATTACACCACCCAACTAAAGCCTCAGTTGAACTTAGCAGTGCCCGACTTGCAGCGTACACTGTGTGAGTAGGGCATGCCAGACCTGTCCACCACAACCACCTGATGACAGAAGAGGATGACAATTCAGCCCCTCTCTTTATGCAGGTATAGAGAACACACAGCTGCAAATCTGATGATAAAATTATAAAATCAATAAACAACTTGCAACCCAGGATGTCCTCGTCCTGCATGCACTTATGAACACCTTCACACCTCAATGAAAACAAACAACAGCCGGGATCCATTCATCAACCTGAGGGTGCAAGGAAACATCATTGTCGTCAACCAGAAAAAAATTACATATATACATACAGGCAGCAAACCAGAGAATAGCCCAACTCTAGTCCTGTGGGTTAGGCAGACCTGGCTCCAGGGTGGGACCCAGAGCCCAGAGCCCAGGACCCAGTAACCCTACCCCAACAACAACAAAAACAACAATAATAATAATATAATCCACAGCAATAAAAAAACAAACAGAACAAAATACAAAATAATAAAGGACAAACAACTTAAAACTCTGGAACAAATCCCTAAAACTGTGATAAGGTCAAGCAAAACTCTGATACTTACTTGACACGAGGTAGAAGGTCTCCACAAAATGAATGCTGCCATTTCTCTTCCTGCCACAGAAGTAAAGCCTCAAATCATCTACTGTGAAGTTTTTTATAATAAGTATGTTACCCAAGATTGAAAATTTGGTTTCAAAATCAGGAGAGCAGTAGGTAGAGTCTGTTGGAGAAAAACTGCGGCCGATACATCCTCTCAGCTGACTGTAAATCTCCATATACCAGTGTATGTCTGAACTTCTGTTGGAACAGGTTAAAGTGACATTTTTTCCCAGTTCCCCTTTGGCCTTTATGTTCTCGGCTTCTGCACAGAGCAGAACCACCAAAAGAATCATCCACAGGAGAACCATGATCAGCTTCAGCATCCAAAACAAGATGGAATCGTCTCAAAGCAGCAAAGCTCTGATGGGACTGACAGAGAAGTGCTCTACACTTTCCATTTCCTTCACGTGGTGATTATGTTGCATGCATCATCTAATGCCAAACCACAATTACCAAAAAGGAAATCAAACTTGACCTTGAGCCTACAATCAGCTCAGTTAACTCAGTCTCTAGCGACAACAAAAGCGGCAGCAATGATGGACATGAGAAGTACAGGAGATGACGTCAGACCAGCAGAGAAAGTACTGATTGTATTGTAGATAAAGACAGTACTAGTACTGCATGTTTTATAGTAACAATAGGAAAATCATATAAGGAAGTCTAAACAAAGATTTTCACTTCATTGTTATCTCCTTCTTGATCCAAAGTTAACTAAAATTAAGCCAAAAAAAAAAAAAAAAAAATTCTAACAAAACATTTTGTCCAAAAAGTTAAAGACTTCTGAAAAAAGAAGAAACCTTACTGAAACAATACTGTGTATTGTATATATGTACAACATGTATGTTGTATGCATGTGTAAAATAAACCTAAATGAAATGAAATAATGAAGAAATGCCCATAATTTTACTTTTTTTCAATGGTTGAAATTATCAGCTCAATAAGCATCGGGTACAGTTATGTTCATAATGTTTTAGACAAAGGCACGTTTTTGCAGTTTTGCTTCCGTACACCACCACAGTAGATTTTAAATCAAACAATTAAGATGAAATTAAAGTGCAGACTTTAAACTTCAAATCAGGGGGTTTACAAAAATGTGCAAATTACAAAACTCTAAGTCAATATTAAGTCCACTTTGAAGGAAAACAATAACAGTAAAGTGTAAATCTTCTGAGTACAACAAATAGAGAAATCATAGATATATCACAAAAAGTAAAAATAATGGTATAACTCTAAGTGGTGCCCTTTTATTTAAGGTCATAACACAGACAAAGTCACATATTTCACTCTAGCTTTAAAATGTTTATAAGTTTGTTTAATGTTTCAGTTGGTCACTAAATAATGTTATACAAATTTGTGGCAATATCCAATATACTACTGACTACTACGCTCCTACGTTTATATTATAGTGTTTTTTATATAAGTAATTCAAGGTTAGGAGTAGGTAGGGGTGAAAAACCTAATTTCCTGAATGCCCTGAACAGTGAAGTTTGAACTGCTCTGGGCCATGGATGATTGTTTGGCTTAACATCCACTCTGGTGACGTCTAAAACATTGTGGGCTTAACTATAGGTGTGGTTTGTAAGTATTATATCTAAATGACATAAAGTGTTGGGTTTGGATTGTAATATCTGTTTTGAACTTGTTAATTCCGCCCTTCACAAATACCACCCTCAACATTATTATAAAAAAACTATTTTTAAAAAAGGGACAACAAGGAAATCAACTGTGGAAACTAGCTCAAACTAAACTGAGTGTCTTGAAAAAAAAAAAAAAAAAATTCTAGCCCACAACAGCTTTAAGCCTGAGTTGATAAAATGACACCCCATCCCCCAACATACAGCTGTCATGACGAGGGAAATGGCTATAGTGGCTAAAACCATGTTTTGTACTAGGATGTCAGCTTGTTTAATTCTGCTGTTAAGGTGTTAAGTTTTAACATGGGAGTCTATGTGACTGACTAATGTTTGGAGCCAGCCTGAAGTGGACATTAGAGGAACTGCAGTTTTTGTCACTTTGATGTTTCAGCCCTGAAGGTTGGCACCTGTCAAGAATATAATTCCCTTTGGCTAGTGACGTGTAAAACACAGGTACCTCTGTGTGGGGATAGTAAGAGGGTCTAAAGTTTTTTATTACTGTCTGGAGTTTCTGTGTTTCCCTGATCATCAGTAATAAATATAAATGTCTTTTAAATCTATTTTTCTTGGACAAAACATAATTCCTGATTGTTTCCTGTTGGCTGAAAATGTTGTGATTTTGACTTTTGAGTTATGGGGATAGGACACTGACGATACTAGAAGCCAGCAGAAGAAAATTCATAATAATAATAATAATAATAAATGGTACTGGTTTTCAGTCATTTTAGTTTTTTATAGAATTAGTGTTCACAGTTTCAGTTTTGTTAGTAATCAGAGAGGTTTAGTTACCTGCACAGCATGTGATGGCTCTGCAACATTATAGATGTGAACCAAAGTACCTGTTGCTGCGATTTTTCCAGTGAAAACTATACATCTAAGCATATGCAGGAAAAGCAGTCATCACCACCTTTATGCGTGTTTAGACCTGATTGTAAATGGTAAATGGACTGCTTCTTTATGCTGCCAGAGCACTCCATGAACTTTATACAGCATGCCTCATTCAACCATTCTATGCTTTCTATTTAACATTCACACTCCAATATATGTATCGGAGAGCAACTTGGGATTATTACCTTGCCCCAGGATATTTTGACCCAGACTGGAGCAGCCAGGGATCCAACCATTAGTAGGTGACCTGCTCTACCTCCTGAGCTACAGCTGGCCCAAGTCAAACTGTACGGCAGGGGTGTCCAACTCCAGGCCTCGAGGGCCAGTGTCCTGCAAGTTTTAGATATCACCCTGGGTCAACACACCTAAATCAAATGATTAGTTCATTACCAGGCCTCTGGAGAACTACGAGACATGTTGAGGAGGTAATTTAGCAGTTTAAATCAGCTGTGTTGGATCAAGGACACATCTAAAACCTGCAAGACACCGGCCCTCGAGGCCTGGAGTTGGACACTCCTGGTTTAATGCCAAGCATAATATTCTTTAAATCTTTTGTTTGTACCGGCTGTCCTGTCCGGTGAGGACCACATTTTTGTAAAGAAAAGTTTTTCATGAGCTCCAAAACACATGCCTATATCTTGTATAGTATATTAAAGTATATTAAAATAGTATAGTAAAAACAAATAAATCAGCTGAATTACAAGGCCTGAGCAGTCTGTGACACAGTTAACTGTAAATATCTATGGGGCTATTAAAATATGAATGGAAAATAAAGGTGGAGTGTTGGCAAAGCAGCTGGTTAAAAGTACTACATTCAGACATTCTCATAGTTGCTAATCTGAAAATGCTACTGAACTTGCACCTGCTCAACTTCCCTGTTTTATTAGGCCAGACATAGAGCTGCCGTCCCCTCTCCATCATCATCCGCTTTCCTCACTAGTGTATTAAATGAGTTATTAACAACTTTTTCACACTCCATCTTCTCAAGTTGGTTAGCAAGAGGAAACTCATCTGTTACGATGCTAAATCACTGAAGCTCATTGATTTGATAATGCTAGCCGGGTTTCCACACAAATGTAGGTCGTAATTAATCTCAGAGCCAGCGGCAGCTTGCCTCGCACGCTGGTCTCCCATCAGTTTACAGTGAAAGATCAGCGGTTTATCCTCAACCAGAAAACGGCTACTGGCCTCTTAGCTTGCCCGCCTCAAGTCATTGTTAAAGGTAGACAAGCAAGCACTACTTGCCTTGCTTGTCCTTACAGAATGACAGTGAAGCAGAGTGTTTTTGCTGTTCAAATGTTTTGAACACATCATGATATGTAACGGGATCGGACAGAGAAACAAAGGGATACTGCATGCTCAGACTGTATCAAGTTGTCAATCACACAGTGAAGCACACCAAATTATCCTGCTCTTTTACTTTAATCGGACCATAATTTACAAAATGAATGTTGTGTTTTACTGAGGATGACTCCTCAGGAAAGTGTTGCTGAGGTCATGAATCTTGGGAGCCAAGTACCAGTTTCTATAGCCAAATGTCTTTTTGTAACCAGAGGAGATGCCATCTGATGGCCATTAGACAGAATGCACTTTTGTTTTTTCTTCACGTATCATATCTGGAAGCTATGACCATCTTTTATTTACAGTATATGGTAATTCAGAATATTTTTTAGAGCTGCTAAAGGAGGACAGACCGGAGTCCTGTTAAAAATGAACTTCCTTCATAATATTAGCCCGTATACCCATCCAGACAATGCAATAAGAAGTCTGAGATGGTACTTGGTGCTGTTTACTGTATGGTCGATGCCTTTAATTTTAAGCTCTGGGTAAGTGAAGGCAGTATGTCCGATAGTGTTTAGCTTTTTATAAAATTTGACAGCAAAAGGTGCAAAGACAGAAAGATGTAGCATCATTTATATATGATTGTATGCTGATCAAAACGTATTGTGGATAATAAGCTGAAAGGTTGCAATAGTTGAAGAGATGGTAAAGTTATTTTTTATTATGTTATGTTTATTTGTTTTGCAGAATGTGACTTCTGAAATACTTAAAGGGTTTTGTCATATTGTGTTAACTCTTTGGAATTTCACACATAATATCACAAATCTTTTAATTTTTTTTAAATTATTTTTTGATTTTACAACTAATAATATAATGAATCCCACACATCAGTGCATGTAAAATATGACATCCATGAATAGAAATTTAATCTAATGTGACCATAAGTATTTATATATACTACACAGAACATATCAACCATATAATTATAGCAATGATATAATGTCTCAAAATGCACTCATGGTTTCTGCCTGATGGTTTAATAATAATCTGGAGAGAAAGGATGACAGTCCTTAATGGTTTGATTCAGCAATCTCTGGTTTCTCAATTAACAATTATTTTAAAATGTCCTCTCTTCTTTTCTTATTCTGGTTATAATTAAGTGCCACTAAATTATTTTGATGTCAAGGAAAAAGCTTCTTGTTCGAAAGACTCAATTTTTAATTTAGAGCAACTCAGACTAGAAACCTTTTGGCATAACTCAGTGAATTTCTAATCTTACGCTTATTCTTATTATGTGCCCTTTGCTTATTTTAAGCTAAACAAAACAGAATAAAGAAAATGCAGTTTGTGTACGAGTGATAGTAAATGTGCTAGCTCGGATCTACTGTTTTTGATGAGAGACAGCTGCTTGTAATTAAAGTAGGAAATTTGTATATTCCCCTAACACCCAGAGTCAAAACCAAAACAATCCCAGCATGGCCAGTCGCTTATTGGGCGTTCGTACACGTCACAGTCTAACCCGGAAGTGCAGTGACAGCTCTTGTCAAAAATCCTTCATCTCTTTCGTTCAAGTGCGAAACAAAGGTGAGTTTTAAAGCTGTAAAATAAGCTCTTCATATGCCTGTTATTTACGAATTTTATTAATTCCTCTATGGTGAAGTCCGCTTAAAGTTTGGCCGTAATTTAACGCTGGAAGCACTTTTACAGAGCTTCAATATTAGCCGCTAGCTGGCTATTGTTAGCAGATAGGTAGCGGCTCGGGACTTATTTATACTGTTCCCGTTTCTGATTCACTTTTCCGCTGATTTTTTTTTTTGTGCAGTTTAATGTCATGACTGTCATGTCTGGATTGTCACGGCAAGAATTATCAGTCTGAACGTTTCCACATGGATATGCAAAATAATGAGACCCATGTTAGAAAAAAACATGTTATGCTTTATCCTCTTGCTCAGCCTCAGTATCCTGCCAAATAGTGACCACGGCTTCTCCCCTCTGTTGCTTCCCAGTGCGCAGTGCAGGACAGCTGCAGGTTTCAGTCTGCCAGAAAGCATCTGAAAAGAGAGAGTCAAGCAGAAGGCTACTGCAATGCAGGCTGTAGTACCTCTGCAAGGTGGCTGGGGAAAAAAGTTGTGATTTTTAGATAAAGTAATGATCTCTGAAAGTTCTATGAATAACTTTTTTGTGATATCCAAATTCAAGGATGTAGCCCACAACTATTTAACTGAAATATGGATTGCCAAACATTTAGTACTGGGGCTGCGAAAACTAGTAGTTTGTTGGTTTATCAAAAAGAAATAATAATCAGAAAACGTCTTTAAGATTTCAGTAGACCTTATAGAAACCCCTAGGGGGGAATTTGGCTTTTATTAAGATAAGAGAAGACTTTATCTTTTGCTTTGTTAAATGTAATGTTATATTTTTTTTAGTTTAGCTGATACATATAGACCAAGTTTAATTAAAAAATAATGATCAGATTAATCAGTAATAGCAATAACTGTTGCAGTCATTAGACTTGGATGACTGAACAAATATCTACTGCTAATTGGCCCAGTCCATTGCCATTGGAGGAAGGCAGGGGTTCTTTTTTTTGTGAATTTTGTTATTTAATTTACCTAATTTAGTAGCCTGCTTCTTTCATAATTATGAACTTGTACAGCTCCATTAAAATCAAGTACTAATAGGAACTACCAGATGGATTTGTGCTGTATTGTAGACACTAGTACATGCCAGTATACGGTATTGTTTGGTCTGTTGGCCGTGAAAGTAAAACCACAGGATGCGTTCATAAAATATTGTAGCTGCAGAAAGGCAAGAAACAGGTAATTTCAGGCCATTACTCAGTGGTTGGCATCATAATATGTCATACATAATTGAAGTATGAGTTAATAGATGTTATCGTCATGAAATAAAAATGATCAGATGCTTATAGCGTTTCATAAGTGCATAAATGCTAAAAACAGGGCATTTAAGCCTGTTGCTTGGTGGTTGCTAGGCAATGTGATGACCTTGTGATATCTGATAAAGATAAGAGCCTTCAGGGGTCCAAAGCTGTGTCCATACTGGAAGCGGTGTGATGACTAGAGACCATAGAAAGGGAAGGAAATTTTGCAACTTAAGTGACTACAGGCAAAATAACCTGGTTTAAACTTTTCTCAACTTCTAGGCGAGTGACGGACAGCATTATCAAAAAGAGCAGAGAATGCCTTTGACTGGCATATGACCTGGTAGTAAATACATTAGTGGGTTACCTAGGCAACTGGAGCCTGGAATTTCTGTCAGGGAGGAGCAGTTGGCTTCAAAGCGATGGAAATTGCTTCCAGTGTGGACAGAGCTCAAGATTTACTAGTGTGTCAAGTTTAGTTCCTCGGGTTCTGATAATGTGGGAGTAGTTCATTATAGTGTATTATATTAATGTATGTTTTATATTGAGATTCTCCTGTAGAATCTGGGAGTAAGAAGTCTGTAGTGAGAGTAGTGTGCATGTGGTAGCTAGGGCTGCCACAAACAATTATTTTGATAGTCGACTAGTCACTGATTAGTTTTGCGACTATTCAGATCGTGCATCCATTGGACGTAAAATGTACAGCTTATTGCACCAGCATGCATCTGCTCTTATATAACTATCATTAGCTTACAGCACGAAGTGTTTAAGGTATGTGCTAACCAAAAATAAAGATAAGATGATAGTTTATTAAACTTTTAATGAAATTTGCAGATTGTCTCGGTGGAGTTCAATAAACTCAGCCGTCTGCTCTTTGCTATCTAAAATATAACAGGACACTGGAGTAAATTCTCGACCATCTCACACTTCTGTTTAATCAGTTTTCTGTTTGACGTTTATTCAGCTGTGTGAAAACTATAACTTTAATCTCAGCCAAACCGATTTATTCAGGAACAAATAAAACACTGAAAACAGCCAAACAATAACATTTTTAAGTTATCTAAGTGACTTATATATCATGTTTAACCTGAGTAGCGAAAGACCGCGGGGGGTTTGAAAACGATGTGCCGGGAGTTCGCTG
>VUQG01041746.1:0-10264 GCA_015106755.1 Etia nguti | reverse complement strand
ACCGTCGGACTCAGGATACCAAGCAATCGCTCTGGAAATCACTCTGTGCCTCACCTGCCTGCCCTCCTGCCATCACAATCCATCTGAAGACCCCGGATCTCAGGTCAGCCTTTCCACGCCATTCAGCTCCCCTGGATTCTCGCCACCCCCCTCTCAACACTCTGTGTTCCCCTACTGCAAGTAAGAATTGTTATACTTACCATTTACCACTTTAGGGCCACCTCCACTACTTCCCTAACTCCACTGTCTTCTCTCTTCAGTGTGACTGTTCCTGCTCAGCTCCACTCTGCATCTCAGGCCCCGTTCCCTTGCCCTAGTTCTACATTCTCCTAGCCACGTTTCCCAGGCCACGCCAAGCTCTACGTTTTGTTGTTTTTTTTGTCTTGCCACATTAAACCAAATAAACATTGTTAAACCTTCTGCTGGCTCTGTTCTGGGTTTCTGCGCCTGAGTTCAGTCCCGTACTGACCACTCTGTCCCGTGACAGAAACTGCAGAACATGAATGTAAAGATTGTGTAAAGATACAGTGACAGGATGTGGTCACTGGTACATCTATATGCGAGAGAATAACAAAACATCCTGTCAGAGTTTGACATGATGTTTTGACAGGCTTAATACCCCTATCACAATGACAGATAAGGTGATATATCTCAGTTTGAAACAATATATTATCCTTGTATGTGTCAGGCAGAGAACAAAGTATACATGAACTGCATAAACATGCACTTCTTTTTGATTGTTTGATTATTTTTTGTTTCTTGTTTATTTCTGTTGTTTTGTTCAGACTAAAAGAAAAATACATTGCTCATGGTCTAATTTGCTAACTATAAACCCACAATGTCAACGAAAAAATATTGCATCCAATTAAACACATGCAGGCTGATGCTGTAATATTCTACAAATGCCATATAGTATCACTGGTCCTCCCTGTCCTCCAGGTACAGATCTGACATCCCTCTTCCTTGTTTAGTTTTCTGTCTTTGCCTTCCTTCATCTTGCATGTTTAATGTGGATTGTCCTTACCTTTCCGGAGTGGGCATGGTCGCCTGAGGTGTGAGGTTGGGTTCATCTGTTCATTTCCACTTAATAACAGCACTTAAAGTAAGTAAAATGTCACTACTATACTGTATTTTTATTTTTATTTATTTAAAAGTGTTCACTCACCCAGTCAGTGCATTGAATTCAGGTGTTTCAATCACTTCTGTGGCCACAGGTGTATAAAATCAAGCACCTAAGCATGCAGACCACTTCTACAAACATTTGGTCACTGTGAGGAGCTCAGTGAATTCCATCATGGTACCATGATAGGATACCACGTGTTCAACAAGTTCAGTCATGAAATTTCCTCGCTTTTAAATATTCCACAGTCAACTAATCAGCTGTTATTATAATTAACAGCTGATTAACTGTTTAACCAATTAACTGTTGTTGATATTATAACAAAGTGAAAGTGATTGTAAATGACAGCAACTCAGCCACTAAGTGGCAGGCCATGTAATATCACAGAGCAGGGTCAGTGGACGACTTTCTTCAGATTCAATGACTAGAGACCTCCGAATTTCATGTGGCCTAGAGATTATCTCAAGAACAGTGTGTAAAGAGCTTCATGGAATGGGTTTCCATGGCCAAGCAGCTGCATCCAAGCCTGACTGCAAGTGTAAAGCTTGGTGCTGTGGGGCTGTTTTTCCAGGAATTGGTCTCAGCCCCTTAGTTCTAATGAAAGGAACGACACATGAATGACACGTTTCAAGTTCATGTACGTGTGAAGACAGATCAGCAAGTACTTTTTGTAATATAGTCTATGTCTGACAGAGAACACATTTAGGGTATCTTAGGCTATCTCAGTTTACTTTAAGAAAGGAATTTAGTTCACATTTATGTTTTATATACATATATCCAGATGCCACAATATAAGTCTATATTTAACAGTTGTCATAGACTACTTTCCTTATTGTAATTAACAAATTTTTATATTGTGGGGAGCAGATTTAAGAATTTGCTGAATTTTCTATGAGTCTGACAATCATTTAATAAGTCCTGTTAGTTTTTAGGAGAGAGATACAAGCTCAGTTCTCTGAGGTTGTCATGGACCGGTATAGTGTCTCAATGTTTGGTTATCGCACCACCTCTGGGCGGTTTCCTCATCAGCTCATCTGACATCCTCACCTGTCTGTGATCTGAAGCAATCAGCCAGCTGTATTTAAGGCCAGCATTGTCAACTGTCCTTCGCCAGTTTGTCCGCTAACCTCCGTTAGTACATGCCACCTTGGTTATTGATGTTTGCTATTTCATGCCTTACTTACCTTTTGTTCTCTCAGTATTTCAATTGGATCTCTCGTACTTACCACTTGCAGTGGGATTACCTCCTAATCTGAATGCTGGTCACCAATGGACACCCATGGTTGCTGGCTGTGGCACAGGCTTGCCACTCTCCACCTGCCCTCCCCTCTTACCCTACGCTGTCTCGAATTGCAGAGCTATTTCTAGTTGGACTCTCGGCTCACACAACTTCACACCAGTCACTCGCCCGGCCTCTCGCGGTTAGCCTCCCAGGCTGACTCCTACATTGTTTTATGTGGTTTATGTTCACAATAAATTATTAAATAATTTTTACCTTTTTTTTTTGGCGTATCAAGAGATACTAAGTGTAGATTGGGAAAGAAATATCCATCATTATCAGTCACAAAGTCCCACCCCTTCAGAACAAAGGGGTTTTTTTTTCTTTTATTTTCACAACGGAAATGCTTGTGGTCTTGCTGATACTTGTTCACATTTTAAGCTGCAGCGCTCATCAGATACAAACTGTCTGCCAAAGATGAGGGACTTAGCATTTTTGTTACCATCGTTGTCAGTTTTACTTACAATATTTTACTTGATCGTAACATGACATGCACTTGCAAAGATGTAGCTCGAGACTGCAGCGCATACATGATCTTGCCATTTTTCATCATTTTTTTTCTTAATACTTTGGGCAGACAAGACATTACAGAAAACCTGCAATTATACATTTGTATGTGAATGTGAACGTAAGAGTAAATATATATGTAAAAAGAAATTTACCTTTTGTCCTAAAAAAAACAAGCAAGGGGTATATGAATATGAATGGTGGTGGTGTTCTTCAGTGAAGCCTTGTAAAGTTCGATATTGCAGGACAGAGTTATGTGGAGTCTTCTGGAGTCATATTTTCAAGGCATTTTGCGTTGGTCTGCTGTGGGTTGTCTCTCTGCTCGTTGAAGGAGACTGGTATGTTTGCTGTCTGAGTGGAACAGAACAATCACAGTTAGCCTGCAAAGATAAAACCGACATCACAGCTGAGGAAAATGTGACCATTGGTTCTCTAAAAAACACATCAAGGGTGAGTGTTTCCTTTTTTTGTTGTTTTCACAGCATTTAACACTGTTTTTTCTTATTCTAATTGATCTTTGATGATTCCTTTTCAGCTTATCGGATTCTGTGTGCTCTTTGGTATCATTGTACTGTTGGACCTGATGTCACTGTGGTGTGATTGCTGTAAATGCTGTTGTAACAGAAGCGCTGTTTATGATACAGGGGGAAAAGTTATTGAAAGAGCATTTCAGAGAAGAAGCAACAGAAGAATGGACCAAAAACATGCTTGAGAAAATAGATAGAAAGCAAGATGGAAATAAAGACGAATGGATAAAAGATCTTAGAGATACTGCTTTAGAAATGATTGAAAGCTGAGAAAAAAACAAAACATTTTAAACAACAGAAAATACTGGATCCACAGCACAATCCCCAACAATGCCACAGCATCATCTGCAAAGGAGGACACATAAACATCTGTTGTATGTATGTATTTTTTTAGTCCTTTTAGTCTCTTGCAAATGTAATCCAAATGCTACAAATAAGGAGTAAGAAAGGAAAAGTATTTCCTGATATTTTTGCATCTGCTACTGGCCTGAAAGGTTTTAGTTAATGTAAATATTTACTTTGTCACATAAGGGTATGCTGCCATCTTGTGAATCTGCTAAAAAAAAAAAAAAGGCTGCAACAATCTAAATATTACATTATTTGTCTATATCCAATCACAGTATGTATTCAGTCCTTCTCCTGTTTAGGATGTGGAGCCACTGATGTTTCTGTGCCTGTTTGAATCTCTGATTACGATGTAATCTATATTATTTGTTTTTTTCATCCTTTTATTGTTCTATTGGCCCTTAGCCATCTCCTTATTAAATGTCAGATTTGAACTAAACTGAATCTTTGTTATGAGTCAGATTTTTTGCCACTTTTTAAGAATCCAATCCAATCCAACTTTATTTATAGAGCACTTTAAAAACAACATAGTTGACCAAAGTGCTTTCCAGCAATAAAAAACGGAGATGACAAAGAAATTTATATATATAAATAACAATAAAAATAAATACATAAATGAAAAAAAGAAGATAAAAATAATCAGTATATAATAAATATTAAAACATGAGTAAAATAGACAATAAAATATACAATGAATAAAATTAACAAAATAAAAATATTAAGAGTGCCCAAAAACTGACTACAAGCTGGCTCTGGTACTACTCCTAAAAAGCCTTGGAAAAAAGGTGTGTTTTTAAAAGTGATTTGAACATTTCAAGTGTTGGGGCCAGCCTAATATGGAGGGGCAGCTTATTCCATAATTTGGGGGCCACAACAGCGAAAGCTCGGTCCCCCCGGTGTTTTAGTCTCGTAATGGGGACAGCAAGGAGTGACTTGTCAGTTGATCTGAGAGACCTTTGTGGAGTATATAGGTGTACAGGGTTTGACAGGTAAGTAGGAGCCAGGCCATTTAAAACTTTAAAAGCAAACAAATTTTTTTTTAAATGAATTCTAAAATGGACAGGCAACCACTGTAAAGAGGCAATAACAGGGGTAATGTGCTCGTGTTTGCGTGTCCCTGTCAGCAGGCGAGCAGCAGCATTCTGGACCATTTGCAAGTGTGATAGCGAGGCCTGATCAATACCAATATAAAGCGCATTACAATTATCAAGGCGAGTGGTCACAAATGCATGTAAAACTCTCTCCAAGTCACAAAAAGAAATAAAAGGTTTGACTTTACAGAGCTGCCTCAGCTGAAAAAAGCTATTTCTCACCACTGTATTTATCTGTTTGTCCATTTTAAGAGCTGTGTCAATTTTTATTCCAAGGTTGGTGACAATTGGTTTGACACAGGATGTGAGAGGACCCAAGTCAGATGGTGGGACACCAGGGCCACTCGGCTCAAATATAATGACCTCAGTCTTCTTTTCATCAAAATTGAAAAAATTCAGAGCCAGCTATGCTCTGATATCCTTAAGACATTCTAAAATAGGCCTGAGGGGGTTAGGGTCATTGTGTTTCAGGGGTAGATAAATCTGACAGTCATCTGCATAAAAATGAAATGAGACTTTGTTTTTTAATAATATGGCCAAGGGGAAGTAAATAAATGCTAAAAAGAAGGGGCCCGAGGATGGATCCTTGAGGTACACCACATGGGAGGGGGCCGGAGGATGAATAAAATTTCTCAAAACGGAGCCAATGAGAACCCAATAAAAATCAATAAGGAATCAAATCGATAAGTGATATTGATAATTGATTTGGAAGCGCTAAATTCTTATCAATTCCTATCCCTAACTCCAGATCTGTAGGTCTCAAAATGGTAAGTAGAGTAGGTCTTGAAAATGAAAAACATGCATATAGCTAACAAAATTATTTCTCAGTGATAACTGCAATTATACCAATGTTTAAAAATGGCCTGATAGATAATGTTCTCCATGGTACCTTCTCGGTGACACTCTGCGTGTTGATCTGCTCTCTCAGCTCCACGCTCAGTTGCCTGAAGCGCGCTGACTTTTGCTCCCCCCCTTCGCTACACACAGAACTGCGATACGCCTGGATCACGGGTCGTTGCTTCTCAGGTACCAGCAGGATCTTGCTCAGCTCATTGGGCCCACTGTCCCCACAGGTGAGGCCCTCAAGCATGGATCCAGTTAGGAGGTTGTCCTGTGAACAACAGAAACACTTTACTTGACCAAAGGTCCTGATACTTTAGTGGGTAAAATCTTAAAGACTTTCAGGCTCTGCGTGAGTCTGTGGAGTTCAGCAAGATGAAATGACCCAACTCTTAGATGAACTCTTGGACACGCACACACAAATATACAGATGTACCACACACACACACACATACAAAGAAGGTAAGTTTATAATATTTAATTTATGTATTGAAAATATGGATCGGTGTATTGCTAGTATATGTGGGCCAAATGTTGATGACCCCTCCTTTTTTCATACCTTCTTCTCTTCACTTTCAGATCACTCTGACACCAAGAGTCAGAGGAACTGAGTCAGTCTACAGAAAAACAACACACACGTGATTTTGGTCTTTGCGATGCCCGGCATTCACATCTCATTCTTTGGGTCAGTAAGCTGTGTGTCATCCAGTACGCCACTCACACTTTTGCTTAGACTACTTTTTAGTTAGCAGCTCCATTATGAGGGCTATTATAGACACTCCGATTTATCCTGTAACTATCAGTGATCATGCACTGGTCTCTCTGACACAAAAGACTCTCACCACCAATAAGAAATTGGAGATTTAACACATCATTACTTAAAGAAAAAGATATCATGAATTATTTCAAAAAGAAAATAATGACCTGGCAGGAATCACTGTGTGTTCTTCAGGAAGCAGGAATGGTGGTAATGTGGGCCAAAATAATATATTGTTGTTTACATAAGAGAAATATTGAACAAATGCTTTTATTACAACTACAACAAAAGATTCTACCTATGCTGCCTCACCACGAGAACGTATAATTAACCACGTAACTAAAACTAGAATTAAATTAAATAATTAACAAGAGAATGCAATTTATGATGCAATGGCTGTGTTTGGAGAACTTTGAACATCGCAAAAAATTAAAGCTATATAAAGAAAAAAAATAATTTAAAGACTTATATGAAGCTTTATAGTCATCACAGATTAATCCATATGATGCTGCCATTGAAGAATTTCCCAACAATATAAATCTACCAAAATGAAATGACAAACAGGTCATGTCTCTGGACTCGCCTCTTTCAATGTCTGAATTTCACAAAGCCCTGGAGCATCTCCCAATCAATAAAGCTCCAGTTCCAGATGGTCTTCAGCAGAGTTTTACAAAGAACTAGCACCTGCATTTTCCAGGATGGTCACTCAGATTCAGAATTATCACACACTCTCTGAACATGAACTCTGCCATCATTAGTCTACTTCTTAAACCAAGATCCTACACTCCCATCCAGCTACATCACTTACAAATGTAGACCTTAAATACTCTGTAAGAAGATTAGAAAAAACATCACTCTATTCATAATACATCCTGACCAAACAGGTTTTATTAAGGGTAGACTCTTAGCCAATAGTACAAACAGATTGATAAATGTAATAGATTACTGCTTTATCAACAAATTAGAAACCACAGCTGTCTATTTAGATGCAGAGAAAACATTTGACTGCGTAAACTTTATTTTCATTATTATTTTTATTAGCAGTTCTACACAAATTTGGATTTAGTTTATTGATAGATTTGATCAAAACACTGTACAGCTATCCAAATGCATGTGTTAGGACAAATGACCAGACTTCCCAAGGCCTCAGTCTACAGAGGGGCACCACACAGGGCTGTCCGTTTTCTCCCTCGCTTTTTGTCATTTTCATCGAGCCTCTAGCAGCAGCAATCTGAGTAAATGTAGATTATTGAAGTTCAAACTAAAAATACAGACCATAGACAAGCCTATATGCTGATGATGTGGTACTTTTCCTTAGGAACTCAAAAATATTTCTTTTTAAGATAATCACACTTCTAGATAAATTCTTATCAGACCTCTGCATCAGCTGGAGTAAATCAATAGTTCTACCTCTGAATTGTAATTTTCAGAACACCTCCACCACTACAGGTCCACTACTGTCAGGTAACATTAGATATTTAGGTATAAATGTTTCCGCCAGGCTCTCAGACTTGGTAAGATTGAATCACATTCCTCTATTAAAAATGGTAGAGGATGATCTCACATGCTGTCAGCATTAAAACACTAGTTGTATTCACTGATCCCTAATAAACACTCTATTACTTGGTTTAAATCAGTATACTCAAACATTTCAAAATTTGTTTGGAACAATAAACCAACACAGATACGTCGTTACTGACAAAAAACTATCAAAAGTTTTCACAGGTGGTGGATAAATGGTTGATAACAGAATTAATGATGCCTAATAAGACACAGGGTCTGTGACAGTTATTAGAGATGATGTCTGATCAATACTTTTTTGCTTTTCTAACAGCAATCTGGTAAAGAAACAGGGCTTCCCTTTACATTCAAAGGAGATCTGAATTTCATCTTTTTTCCTTTTTCTTTCTGCTCAGTCCTTCTGAGAGGCCGAGTGACATCGTTTAGCCAGGTATCTGTTTTAGGTTTAACACACTTAGCTATAAAAGGAGCAACAGGTTGGAGAACATTTGAACAAGTGGCATTGAACAAAGTGAGCAGATGATCAGCACTCAGCTTTTGAGAGTGACTGTCCAGGGGAGGGGCACTAACACGTGATTAGAAAATTTCAAATTGCAAATTTCAAAGTATGTCCACGCTCATTGGTGGGGCCCCTGACTGATTGAACAAGATTAAAAGAGTCAATAAGATTCAGGAAGTCTTTCACAAGAGGTTTTGTGGGACAGCAAACATGAACATTAAAATTCCCAAGAATACTGTCAAATCTTGATATAAATCCAGATAAAAAGCCTTAAATAAAATCCCTGTTAAACTTGGGAGGACGATACACAAGTGCACACAGCACAGGAGAAGACAGATCCATCAGAAATAATTGTAGTTCAAAGCTTCCATAAATATCAGCAGTGAACCGTCGGCATTTAAAACAGTTTTAAAAAACAGATGCAAGACCTCTGCCGCAACCAATTTCCCGTGGGGAAAAATAGTAGTTAGAGGGGATGAGTTCAGAGAAAGGGCTTAACTCACCAGAATAACTCGCCAATTTTCAGTCAAGAATAAAAAATCCAAGTCACGGGAGGTGAAGAAATCAGGATGAAGGTCTTGTTAGCTAGCGATCTAGTGTTAACCAGAGCCAAGCTAATCAAGATTGGGCCGGAGGCCGGCTGGGATGCACGACCCAGCAGGCGGAGATTCCAGGGGACAACACAAACTCCTCTGAGGCGATGTGGACAATACCGCAATCTACAGTAAACTACTAGTAAACCCATCATTTGTAGACTAAGGAGTAAAAGTATCTTATAGTAAATCAATGCATAGCTTCAGTATTTACCATCAAAGAGCCACGAAAGCCATAATACAGAACTGCATGGATCATAGAGCTGTCCTCTTCCTCCTCCTGTTTCTCCTGATGTGTCTCCCTTTTGACCAAGTTGATAAGTGATACTCTATCTGACAGTATGTACAGTGATACCATCATCTGCGTCAACACAGGGTGACCTACAGCTAACACATACAAGATCATTTATTTTTAATCCCACAGTACTACCTACAGAAGATAACGATGGCCTCCATGAGTACACAAATGTTACTGAATGTACATCTAGCCTAGGTACTTGTCTTTTGAAACTCCTCTTAGTAACACTGATCTTATAATTGAGCTCCTGGGGATGTTAAAGGGCCATATGCAGGGTATGCATTTTGTGATCAAATATCAACCATTAGAAATGGATTACTCTTTTCAAGTAACGAGTAAAGTAAGGGATTACTATTGCAAAAAAAGTAATTAGATTACTGTTACTTTCCTGTAAGCACGCTGCGTTACTGCGTTACTAAACCGTGATTTTGTTTGTGAGAGTGTCTCATGACAATGACGTAAGGACGTGCAACATCAGTGGTAACAGACGTGTGCAGATCAACAATGGATAATATATCGAGTGCGGGAGACAGTACGACTGTGCAGCATTTAAAGCGTAGAAGTACTGACCTTACTTTGAGTTTCACAAAAACATTAGTGTCCACTGTACACTCTGTGTGGAAAAAAAACTTCTTTATACAGCGAAAAATTAAACTTCAAATCTGAGCAAGCACCGAGCACGCTGCCACAGGAATGTGAAATCCACAGAGAAAGCCCCGGATCCTCCCACTGACATGACCGCTGTGGGCAAACCTCCACCCGCCCCACTCCTGCTAAACAGGTGAAAACAGATTTAAGAGCGACAGGACTCAGAGCTGCTGAATCTTTGATTTTATTTATTTTCTGCTGTGTTTTACTTGCATCTATTTGAAAGAGTGTAAACACAA